>JAOVVI020003051.1:9375-19803 GCA_028571085.2 Nepenthes alata | reverse complement strand
TAAAGATAGAGTGAGAAACACCTTTAGAGAGAGAAATTGTACACTTGAGATTATTTTCTTTCGTTTGAACTTGTGTAACTAACACTTGTAAATAATCCTTTTACAGTGTATACTTTCGTGATTTTTTCCTTGATTCAATAAGGGTTTTCCACGTTAAAATTTTGTGTGTTCTCTCTTTCTCTATCGTTACTTTTCTCGCCCGTCAGAGAGCTCTGCTCTGTGTTGCCGTCCGAGAATCTTGTCCGCTCGGTCACCGTGCCTTCCGCGTGTTTTGTGCCTACATGTATCATATATAGGATCATTAGATTATAAATTTAACACACTGTAATGTCCGAATATTTTTAGCGATGAATTATAAATTTGGTGGACTTACTTTTAGCGCGTATTGATCTGTCTAAAAGAATAATAAAATATTTAGGTAATAATATAACAATATGAAAATAATAATAACAATATTATTATAAAATAAAATATAATAATAATAATTAATATAATAATTAATAAAATAACAAAAGTAACAAACCTGCCACCTCACCTCCTTCTCGAGCCTTCTTCTCTGCTGCCTCCCATTCCCACTTCTTCTCTCATCTTTCTCTCTTCTTCTCATCTCTCTCCGTCTGGTTTTCTCTCTCTCTCCCTCGCTCTTTCTCCCGCAACGGCCTCAGCAGATTGCCGTTCGAATATTCTACTGAGTGGCCTCCATGGAAAACCGATTGATTCCCTCTGTCTCCACCTCAATGCGCCTATTTAACCCTGAGGAGGAAGTAAGGGGGAAGTAGTGCGAGGCGTTGGTTCGGTGGTCTTGCTGTTGTGGCCATGGGCGTTTGGTTGCTGTGAGTCGTGGCCGCCGTCGTCACTGTTTTTGTCGAGTCGAAACCAGCATCGAGACGTCATCGTTCGGGTGGATTGCTGCCATTGTCGTTGTCAATTTTGCTGCTGTTTCCGTTATCAATTTCGCTACCGTTGCATGCACGATCAGGGATGACACCGGCAAGAACAAAACAAAGCCATAAATAGAGAAGAGGACGGTGGAAGGGAGGATCAGCAGAGGACAATTAGAGGAAAAGGAGGGAAACGACCGAGGACCTACAGTAAGGCCCTCAGTGTAGTGGTGCTAAAGACCGAGATGTAGAGGCGGAGTTGCAGGGAGAAGCAGAGAGGTAAAATTGAGATGCAGGAAAAGAGAGGGAGAAGCAGGTTCTGGGACGGGCAGAGAAGAGAGAGAGAGAGATTACGCAAAGGGAAATTAGAGAGAACAAGAGGGTAAGAGAAGTCGTGAGAGTGAGGCAATAACTTCTTGATTCCTTTCATCCTGTACCATTACATTTATAACAAATTGAGCACTAAAGCAACTGAATCAGTTGGGAGGTGTCCAAAAGGGGGAAGGGAAGCTTACAACTAATGAAAGGAATAAAAAATCCAAACCAAGGAGAAAATGAGAAAAGAAAAAAATGAAAGGCTCGTAACATTGCCCGCTCCATCATAACATTATCCTCAAGGTTGAACGAGAGGGGTCGCGAACTAGATTCAGCATTGACCTCCCAAGTGGCTCCTAATTTTCTGTCCGTCCAAGCCTTGGTATCATACACTAACCTTGAAATGGAATTGTAAAGCAGAAGGGATGCAATTATTGCCTAAGACAATGCACTGGTGCTCTGGTACGTGCTTGATTCTGAAGCATTGGCATCAAATGACAGAGGAGCAGGCCATGATTCAAACCTCTGGAACTTGCTTGCTGAATTAATGAGTATATCGACATATTTATTCCAACTCTTGGGCCTATTGACACAACCATCTAAGGAAATAGCAACATTCCTTAAGCGCTGGACCTCCACGTTGTGCAATTCCTCACCAGCCCAGCTTTGGAGAGTGCATGGGTTCATCCCCACGCCAGCACCGGCAAGCAATGCAATAATCAAAAATCTAGTGGCAGCTGTATGGATGAATTCCTTGAAAGTACTAATTGATACACACTGCACTACTGTTGAGTGAGTCAACTTGATGAAGTAAAACTTCAATAACAACACCCGAAACCCATACTCATAATGCAACAGGGCAGGATGGAGCTTCAGATATGTAAAACAAAATCCAATGAAATATAAAGCGGCAGAAGCAAACTCAGCAGCTTCATCAATATCCACATCCACAAACACAACTTTGCCTTCAAGCTCTAGGTTCACTTGATTGCTGATGGCAGCTAACCCCAGCACCACTTTTCCTATCGTCGTTGATTCCCTGCAAGCAACCTTGTCCACCTCTATGGTTGAAACATCCATATGAACCCTTGTAGCTGCTAAATTGGCGCCTAAAAGTAGTCTCATTGTTGGAGGGGCTGCCGAATGACTGCTATGTCGCATTAGAACAAGAGGAGCTTCTTCTGGTGCTGGGAATGTTTGCGGTTGTGATGGGGCCACTAAGCCATCACTAGCTACAGATAAGAGGATAGGCCTCATTGCAGTTGGAACCATTTGCAGACAAGAAGCAAACCATTTGTGGCCCTTGTTGAGGAAGGCCTTAATCCTCGTTGCGGTACTCTTCCTGAATCTGAGGATCTGATGCATCCGGGAGAAACACCTGTGTGTTTCTCTAGCATAAATTGCCCAGATAATGAGGAGAACAACCCCTTCTGTCATTTGGAAATTTACCCAGGTGACAGAATCAATGAAGTACTCCCAGCCTTTCTTAGCATGGTACTTGGCAATGCGGCTCTTGACAACTAACAATAAAACACCCGTAACAGCCCATTTCTCCAAATTCCCATGGGAATGACTAGAACAACCTAGATTTTGTGGGAGTTTCTTGAATATATTTACAAGACTGGAAAGAAGCTGAACTCTATCTGGAACAGAGGAAGCAAGGTCCATTGCTTGGGTTAAATTACAACCTGTCTTGCTATAGTCATCTACCTGGTGGTAGGGATCGTAGCTTTTGGGCACTCCCAACTTATCGAGCAAGTGATCCAGCCTTGAATGATGCATCATGCATTCATAGAAAGATAATTCGCCTATACTCTGGGAAGTCTTTGAAGCACCATTTGATGGAAGTGCAAGCTTTGCTGAATTGGGTTGTCGATTCACATGATGGCAGTGATCCGCACCCCTTGGGGTAGAATGGTGCTGTGGCCAAAAATTTGAAGTGGAAAGAGAATCCACAGAATCAAAGTAGAACGGAAAGAGGGGATGAAACTTTCCAACACAAGCCTTAACAACTTTCTGTCCAACTATACCATCAAACATGGCAGCCGTGAGGTTTAAAATAGCCCCTGCACTCCAAAGGAAGTGTCAAAGTAGATTGTGGTCACTCTCTCCAAACATTCAATCACCTTTTCTTCTTCTGTACTTAAATTGCAAAATAAAATCATGCAAAGGAAACATGAACTACAACACCATCGGCTGCTTCACTTGCGTGATGATACCACACTTCTCATTTATGTCACAATCTGTAGTATCTTCTTCAAGAGAAAAAGAGTCATTGAATGTAAAAGTACAAATACTCACAGAGTGGAGCAATTCTGGCATCTTTTAGACAGAGGACCGACCAGCCTCTATTCTGTCCTCCACGAACTTGACCCTGCCAAGTGCTCCAGGCAACGACCCAAGGTGCCATAGCAATTGTTCTTGCCAAATATCATTGCAAGGCCAGGAGATGAAGCAAATTAAAGGAGTAGAAGTCATCAAATCTTGCGTAGGAGTGGAGAGGGACTTGAACACTATCAGGTACGCTACAACAGTGAGGGTTTGGTGAGGCTTGAACAACAAATTCTCCCAGGCCTCTGCCACGATCGAATCATCAATGTTACTATCGGTGAAACCACTCCTCAAACTCATCTGATTCACAATGCTTGATTTTGTTCCCACAAATGGTTCTGTTATCTCGTGACACTCTAGATTTGCTTCAATGCGTGCTACAGTAGAGTCCTTAGCATGTGCTACTGTAAAATCTCGGTCCACTGAAACTGCTACAGTAAAACCCTGATCTGATGCTGCTACAGTGCTTTCGAGATGTATTTGGCCGAGATGATGAAGGGAGAGGGGCCAGAGAGATGTACAGTGGAGAGATGCTGATGCGCCACTACCATCAATACTCGATACCTTCATAATCTCCTTTAACTTCTCAGTCAATTTAGCACTTTCGTTGTCCTTCTCGAAGTCGGACAATGATGGATGTCGAAGGACTTCAATACCGGTTTTCTTAAAATGTTTGGTTGCAGACGAGTTGGCTGTGAATCGCTCTGCTGTGTACGGGAAAGTCGCCACGGCTTCCTGTTTCTCCTTTGAAGGCTTTGTGATGGTAATTCCCGTTTCCTCAAGTAGGTGAAGAGCGATTGTGGCGTCTGGTGGTGATGGTAGTTTCCTGGATAGAGTTTGCGTTGGGATTTGAAGATGCGGTAGTGGAATCGTGGTCGAAGATGGGCTGAACACATTTGTGATGGAAATTACTGACCAGTTTTACTTGATTCGGTTGAGCGATTAAAGGATTCCATCAAGAGAATAGCGGATTTGTGCTCTGGTGGAAGCTTGGGCAACAATGGCAGCTGTGTGTTGTTGGACTGTCACCTGTATCTCCTTCAACTCCATCGACAGCGTTGCGATGGAAGCATCGAGGGCGTCGAGTGCTTGTGCTTCAATTGCGAGAGCCAATTCCTCTGCCTTGTCTCAATGAGAGCACCAATGATGCATGCACGATCAGGGATGACACCGACAAGAACAAAAAATAGAGAAGAGGACGGCGGAAGGGGAGATCAGTAGAGGACAATTAGAGGAAAATGAGGGAAACGACCAAGGAGCTACAGTAAGGCCCTCGGTGTAGTGGTGCTAAAGATCGAGATGCAGAAGCCGAGATGTAGAGGCCGAGTTACAGGGGGAAGCACAGATGCAAAATCGAGATGCAGGAAAAAAGAGGGAGAAGAAGGGAGAGATGAGTCTGGGATGGGAAGAGAAGAGAGAGAGAGATTATGCAGAGGAAAATTAGAGAGAAGAGGAGGAAAAGAGAAGTCGTGAGAGTGAGGCAATAACGTTTTGATTCCTTTCATCCTCCACCATAATATTTATAGAAAATTGAGCACTAAAGCAACTGAATCAGTTAGGAGGTGTCCAAAAGGGGGAAGGGCAGCTTACAACTAACGGAAGCAATAAAACAAAACCAAACCAAGGAGAAAATGAGAAAAGGAAAAAATAAAAGGCTCGTAATAGCTGTTGTTGCCATTATCGACTTCGTTGCCGAAGCCGAAGCCAAAGTCGCTGCTAACCCGCTTGTAGTAATCAGGCAAGTGAAATCCCTTTATTGTCATTTCTCCTCTAATTGCAAGTGAATCCTCATTATTTCACTTCTTCCATCATTGCAAGTATAATTACTAATTTCTGTCAGTGAATCATTTCTTTCTTCTCTCTAATGCTCATTTGTGCCGTGATCAGCTGTATCTCTGTGAGGTGGAAATTGGAATCGAAAACAGAGCATTCGCTCTCTACTCGACCGCTTCAGGAAGTGGAACGGTGACAATTTGTACTAGGCTTTGGTTGCGTGAATGGGTATTGCTAGTGGGTATAATCACGCGTGGATAATTGGGTGTATGTATTCATATGTGTGCGGGTGTGTAAGTGCAGGAGGGCACTGTGTGTGGTGTAGAGAAGCAGCAGCTGACGCTGCTGTGTGAGCTACCGTGTGTGTGCAATGGTTTGCGTAGTGGGTGTGTGCTGTGTGTGTGAGTGTGCACGTGTGTATATGTATGTAAATGAGTGGGTTGATTTGGTTTGAGTGTGTGTGCGGGTGGAGTGGAGTTGGTGGATGGTAGTTTGTGTGTATACGTGTGTGTATATATATATATATATATCGGTGAATATTGTTATATATATATATATATATATAGGAGTATATTGATGTATGAGTGTAGATATATATATATGCAGCTGTGGGCGAATACCATATATATATTGAGCAGGAATGTATGTTGACGATGGATGTTAATGAAATGGATATAAAATATGTGAAAGGGGTTGTGTGTGCAAGAAATGGTAACGTGACCGCGAATGCTTAAATTGTTGCCGATGGACAACCTGTTTATGTTGGAATTAGTTGCTCTATGTGATAAATTAAACGTTGGCCTTAGTCGTAGGCATCGTTTCGGAATAAAATGGGAAAATAGTGGAATAGTTGAACAGATCATATCGCGATCCATGTATTCCCGTTGGACGTTCTGAGATATATTCATTTGTGTTGGATTTGATTGTGTGAGTACGGTTTGATCAGCATCAAACGACGTTTTTATCATTGATGTCGTAAAACTTTCTTTGCGTTACACTCAATTATATGAGTATTTGGATTGTTGGTTTCCTACGGTCAAGGTAAAGGAAAGCGTATGAAAATCCTAAGATATCTAGTCGAATGGGAGGCTATGACACCTTAGCGTGGTCTACACTTATTCAATACTGATTTTCGTATCATAGTGATAATGAGGTATGTTTATCGCGAAGGGATGCTTATAGCTACGTGACCATCATAGGATATGATATCAGGAATATTATTTGGCGAGGGGTATCACGGATGGTATCGGTATGCTACGGGTATAGCCTCTGGGAGGACTATAGGGGCAGTTGGATACCATGGATAACCTCGTTGCACTTACTTAGCCGTTGGGGGTGTAAATACGCGGCCTTTGGTTCACGGTGGCAGAATAAGATCCAATGAGATTCTTGTTATCTCGTACAGTTGTGACCTCGATTTGAGCTGATAATTAAATTCTTGTAATATCGTATAATAAGTCAAGAGGGATGCTTATAACCTAGTGACCGTCGTAGATGATGATATATGGGATATCATTGGCGAGGGGTATCGGAGGTGGTATTGGCAGGCTACGGGTACAGCCTCTGAGAGGACTGTAGGGGTAATTGGATACCATGGATAACCTCGTTGCACTTACCCAGCCGTCGGAGGCATAAATACGTGGGCTTTTGTTCACTATAGTAGAATAAGGTCCAAGGAGATTCATTGTGATGTTTCGTCATTGTTGACATCTCGTGAATTTGAGATTCAGTTGAATCCACGAGTTATATTCTGTAGAATCTATGTGTCAGATTTTACGCTATCCAGATTCAGTGAATCCATGTTGTTATTATTGTTTGACGTTTAGGTCATTCGCGCTGACATTCGAACCAAAAAATCCCTGCATATCTCTTGGTGTCGGATTCTGAGAAATTTTTGCTAGTTTATTGGTACTCTTATTATCTTTGAGATGTGTGGGTCACGTTTGACCTATTTTATTTAGAGTCGTATTTACGACGTGTTGTAATTATTTTCAGATATAGTAGATGGTTGGATTTATATTGAGATCTTGATAGTTTGATATCCAAGATTATTATTGTTGTATACCATCTTTCATTATTATCACTTGCTAGGCTTTGGCTCACCATTGTATTTTCTTCGCCCCAGATTGAGTTGATTTCATAATGCAGACTTGGGATCCTACTTTTGCTGCAGGACTTTCAGGTTAAGTGATTTGTGGATGTTAAATATTATTTATCAGTGGGAGACAAACTTGAAGTGTTATTGACAGAAATTGAGTAGTTTTTATTTGGGCTGTGACCCGTGATTCTTAGCAGTTATTATTCAGGATGGTTATATAATGTATTGATAAATTTGATAATAGTTTAATTTAATTGTGTTGTTATTATGGAATATTATGGATGATTATAAATTTTGAGGTTTTCGCGTGAGTGTTCAAATCTATATTTGATATTTTGGGTTTGGGTCGTCACATAAGCACCGTCATATACGACTCCCTAAAGAATTGGAGGAATCGGTTCTTTATTAGTATGGGTGAGTCCTGGCCCTTACCCAGGGAGTAGGGCCAGGTGCCTGATGTGTACACGGGGGCGCTTTCAGAAGTTGAGATGGCGTCCCTATCTTGGCTGGTTAAGCTCATTGAGGATAACGTTGGAGATTTTCAGTGTGACCACTTGGTCTTATGTGTTGAGGCCAAGAAGGCCAAGTGGGGGCCTCCGTCTCCCGTCCATAAACTCAATATCCCATCACCGGAAGTCCTGCAGGGAAAGAAGAGGAAGAATGGCTTTATCATAGATCCTCGCCCGTCTGATACCAGTCCTCCCAGTCCAAGGCAAAAGAGGGCGGCCTCGACGGCGCCTTCATCGTCGTCCTCAGGGCCAAACAATCTCTCCGCCGGGCATTTTGTGGGTGTAGGCGCCGCTTTTGGGATTGAAGTGGAGCTGGCTTTTGAGGCTTACGAAGCCAGGTTGAATGCCAGGGTGAGCATCGACATTGTTTTCGCACAACATGCACTGTCGGGGTTGACTCTGGATCCATCTATCGGAGCGCTTGGGCAGTAGGAGCTGTCCGTTGGATCACCTACTGTGGAAATGCCGATTGAGCAGTAGGAGCTGATTTTTGAGCCCCCCACCGTTCCTAAGGAGTCAGCTAGGATGGAGGATACTCCAGAGGAACCATTGGCGGAGTTCTTGGTTGAGGCCGCCGCCAGCCCTGCCGACGTGGATCCCATTCCTTGCTCACTGCCTTTGGCGCCGGATCTGGGTGCCAGGCCAGACGAGCCAACATAAAAAATCTGGTCGGTAGAAATTCTGTTGCCCGCATTGTCTTTTGGTTTGCCTTTTCTAACCACTTTTTTTGTGTGCAGGCTGATAAGGTCTCGAGTGTAGTTGCCAAGGTGCTTAGGCAGAGAGACATGGTGATCTCCAATAGGGACATGGAGATAGCCTGGCTTGATTATAAGTTGGAGGCTCTGGGGCGGAGCATTGAGAGGACGCGGCTGCCGTGGAGTCTGTTTTGGCGGGCATGGAGGTGGACAACGTGAGCCTGAAAAGAAATGTTGCTCGTCTGAAGGAGGAAAACGAGCGTGTTAAGTGGTGCCTCAATCAGCTTGCAGGGCAAACTGCTACCCTAGAGAATGATCTAAGCCTCTGAATTCATCCTCACGAGGTTGCGGACATGATGCTGTCACGGTTGTGGGAAGACATCAACATTAGTCGGCGTATTGTGCTGCTAGTTGTTCCCGATTTCCCTGTAGATCTCATCAATTTGTCAAACCGGTCAGCGCAGTGTCGTGACAGCCTCGTGGGAGAGCCTCAGGGCAGACAAGGGCCACCGTCGCCTCCGTAGTTTTTGGTGATTGTAGTTTTTTTTATTTAATTATATACTTTACCATTAAGCAATAGTACGAATAGCTTTGTGCTTGTCACACATTCTTGCTTTTTATAGTTGTTTTTTGTATTTTGTTTCTTTGCTATTATTGGCGGCCAACTGGGTAGAATTCCTGTGAGTTGGCCGCCCGCCTTGTTTTTGGGCATTCATGGCGTTTTCAAAGGAGTGAAGTCCTTGGGTGTGTTTTCTAGGCCGTTACTTGTGCTAAGCTGGCTTAGTATTCGTCTGTGAGTAACGCTTGGTGTCACTGCTAAGGTGCAGACTTGGACGGCCAGCTTTGGTGGAGCGCTTTGCTCCAGTCAACCATCGTTGACTTATCACGCTGTCTCCTTGTGAAGGGATCACCGCTTCAGGACTGTAGCGGAGGCTGAAGGGTGTCTTATGTGTTTGTTCCTTTGGAGTTATCCGGTAAGACCAAAGGATTGAGGCGAGCTCATCTACCCAGGACCCCCTGCGTCCTCCAGCTTGGTCTTAAGCTTCTGGAGTAGCTTTCGGTTTGTGACCTCCACCTGTCCATTCGCTTGGGGGTATGCCACCGAAGTGTGGACAAACCTAATACCAAGGCTGGTGCACTACTTTGTGAAGCATTTTTTTGAGAATTGAGTCCAGTTATCAGTCACAATGACTTCTAAAATGCTAAATCTGCTGATTATATTCTGGCGAACGAACTCAAGTGTATTGTGTTCTGTGATCTTGGCCAGTGGGACGGTCTTGACCCACTTTGTGAAGTAGTCGATGACTGCTATGATAAACTTTCTTTGCCCAGTTGTAATGGGAAATGGGCCACGAATGTCGAGCCCCTATTGCGCGAAGGGCCATGGCACTTGAAGGGATTTCAGTTCGGCGGATGGATGGTGGCAAAGGTTGCCGCGAAGCTGGCAGCTTTCCCATCTCTTTACAAACCCGAGTACATGTTTTTTCATCGAGGGCCAATAGTAGCCTTACCACATGATCTTGAATGCTAGGTTTTTACCGCCGACATGTGATCCGTAAATCCCAGGGTGTACTTTATTCAAGACATAGTCCGCCTCATCAGGGGTTAAGCAACGAAGGTACGGAGTCGAGTAGCCGCGGCGATACAACCGCCCGTTGGCTATAGTGTACCAGCCGGCCGTTCTCTTTATCCTCCTGGCATCTTCTGCATTTTTTGGTAATGTTTCATCCGCTAGATACCTCAGGTAGGGTGTCGGCCGATTTTCCATCCCGAAGATCTGCATTGCCTCCTGTCCCTCTATATTGGGAGCGTTCAGGACCTCCCTC
>JAOVVI020003050.1:0-19803 GCA_028571085.2 Nepenthes alata | reverse complement strand
ATTTGTTTGTGAAAGTAATGAATGAAGTTCTACATATTTATTGCATCTTAAGAAGGGTTCACAGGGCATCCCTTTACTAGCATAGAAGGGTTCAAATATGGACTATCTATTAAGTAAATCCGAAAGAATACCAGGCAAATAATAAATAAGATAAATGCTAAACCAATAAATCCTCATTTTAAGAACACAATAACATCCAAGGAATGCAACCATACAAGAGACCAATATATCAGAAAAGCTTAGGTATCAATAATAATATATAAGAACAAAGAATCACAATCAAGAATTCTAAAAAGCTCACAACTCATAACTTCACTGATTGCAAATTTGATTTAAATTATGGATAATCTTTGAGAATCACATTTCCCTAAATTATGAACATAAGGCCGGTGTATTTATGCTTTCATCGGTTTGATAAATTATTAAGAGATGTTCAATTGCCTCACAATCCTTGTGCCGATAGGATCAATCTCCATCGCATAGCATATGAAGGTTCCACAGGGGCAATACAACAAATAAACCTATCTTCCATGTTACTAGGAAGATCTCAATATTAAATAATTCTAACTGTCCTAAAGTGGTTTAAAGGTTATATATTTGAATACTTTAGTATTTTTATATATTCTTTTTATTTTATTTATAGAGTATATAATAAGTATCGTATTATATTAAATTTGACCCTTTAATCTCCCAAACATTCACACAGATGAAGATCCCAGGCCATCCTTACAAGTAGTCTCCACTATCAATCAGTCAATGCCAACAGAACCAAATTTATGATAGCAACATGACAAAGTAGACCACATGTCAATATTGTATCTATTGATAAATAAAACTTCATTTATGACACTTTGGTCTTTCGAGATATACCCCATAAAAAAAATTATTTATACAATCCATGCAGAAATTAATCACCAAAATATTTTATTTTCCCTAAGTAAATAATTATCACGTTCAAATGATAATATTATATTCAATTTGTTACAGTTTTGTCCCCCATAGGCCGATCCCCGGCGTAGGAGCCGCGTCCCCGCCCGATGAACAGTGACCAGGCAAAACGACCTGTTCTTCGTTTTCCCGCAACGCTTCCGGCTTCAATTGTTCTCACAAATTCGAGTTGTTTGCCAACATTTGTTATATGAGGCTTGTCAAAATCATAACACGTGATCCTTATGAAACTCTTAGAATGAAAATTACGAATCAAACATTACGAGCACCTCAATTTGTTAGATTTACAGAAACCCCTGTTTTTGTACACCCTTCAGATTTCTCTCAAATTCGTCCTCCTAGGGAAGATTTGACACAAATTAACGATTATTTAAGATACTAGAGAGGTACGGGATCATAATATAATAAGAAGATTAAAGAATGAATCAATTAAATTTATTTAAAAACCCGTTCCCCTTTTCTTCTTCTCAGTTTTTGGCTTTCTTTTTAGGGTGGGTTTTAATTCTCCACATTCGTGGTACCCACTGAGTTTTCAGCTTCAAATATCTATAGGCAACCTCCATTAACCTGTTTGAAGAAGTTTAATTTGACGAATTACTTGTTTGGAGCTCCAATAATGAGTCACAAAGTTGCCTCCCCTGTTTTTGGTGCCCTCGTCTTAGCTATGAAGGACCCGATTTTAGCCACGATTTAGCTGACTTTGACCCAAATTGCGGCTTGAAAATTGATAAATTATTGTTCTTAATATACAATATTAGCTTAAAATTAAGTTAATTATCTGATTAAATCAAAATTAGGCTTCAATCGGGAAGATTCGCAATCTAGGGTTAGGTCAACCTCTCAATTTCGTCTTAGCTTACTAAACTACAATTAAGGGTTAAGTAGACCTCACATTCAACTTAAATTGTTTCATATTTATGTCCAATTGATATAAATCAAAACACCCAAATTATCAAATCAAATGATTATCATAATGTAACCATAATAATTTAGTCAATTTTAAAATTTAGGATGCTATATTATCAAAATCAATTTATCTATTTGCTCAAAATAATTATATTCTAAGTGTGCCCCTAAAAATATCCTCAAAATATACTAATTAAACATCCAAATCAAATGCACAATTTCCTTTTGTTACAATATATAGTTTAATTACCTTATGAAAAATTTAAAATGTTATAATAAAATTCTCAATATATTATATCTTTAGATAATTTTTTTTTAAAATAATGGCATGGATATAAGATTTTTCAAAAATAATAAGCAATTAAAAATTTTTATATTATTTTTAAGGTAACTATAAAACTAATAGTTTGTTTATAATTTAACCCATCACTATAAATTTTGATTAATATATCTATAGTATTGATGTGGCGTCCAGGCAATTCCATGGGTTCTAAGAGATGCAAATAAAGACATTGGTTTTTATGAAGCTGATTGATGCATTAATGAAGCTGATTGATAAACACGTGACATGTTACCTATTTCTTGTTCCTTTTTTCTCGTGGATGCATATTTCTGATTTATAAGACAAGATATTCAGCGAATGTGATCTACGACGGTTTATTTTTCCGTAGCCTTGATGAGAATTGTAAATTTTGTTCGCTTTCATGACATGGCCTATGGTAGTGTTCGGAGTATGCCCTAGCGTGTTGTTCTACCTCTAAGTTGATAAAATACTTGGATGTTGAACATCATTCTGTAAATTTTATTTAATTTAATATCATATTATTTACCAAAAAAAAAGTATTGATATGGCGTAGAAATATAAGATTATATATGTTATCTAATTTAAGATATTATAATAGTTACTTTTTTAATTTAAAATTTATATGTATTATCGTATTTGGAGGGATCTGTATTAATTCAAGAATTATAATAAAAATTACTACTTAATTGATGCAAAAATGTCAAATAAAAGTTTGATTTTTTATATTATATTATGATGATAGAAACCGCTTTCACTTTATAAAAATCTTATATATTAAAAATAATCTCAAATTATTTTTTCACATTAATATATTTATAAGAAGTAATTAGAATCATATATCAATAAGTAATTTGTTATTGGCTGTTCCTGATTTACTACCACCATTTTATCCTAGTTGTGATCAATTTCATGAAGATTTATTAAAGGTAAGTGGCACTGTAAAACTTTTAGTTAATAAATAATTATATTTGCCAGAATTTTTTAATGTATAATTATAAATAAAAGAGAATACATTATTTTATTATTTTTTATATTTTTATTGCTAATTTTATAGTAGCTAATTATTAGGATAATCCTTTATTTTTCAGTAAAAAATGTAATAAAATATAAAATAAAAAATAATCAAAGAAAAACAGCTAAATTGTTGATAATAAATTTAGGGGCTGATTTTCTATTTTCATAAACTAATATTTTAAAATAAGCAATTGAAATTTAATTTTTTTTTTCAAATAAATGCTGAAAATTTAAATAATTCTCACTAAACGACAGAAGGGAAAAATTTAATTATGAAAAAGAAAAAATAAAAATAAAAAAAGAAAGAAAGAGAGAGTGGAAAATAAAACAGGGAGTGAAAACAGGAAAACGGTGATATCAGTTCACCGGCTGAAGCTTGGAGGCTTCGAGTTGGAGCTGCACGGGAACAACTCAGGGAGGAGACTCAACCACGGCGGTCATCATCGGCCTTCTCAACATCCTTGTTTGTCGATCGAGTTGTCTGAGAATTCCACTTAGAACTCTTTCCTCGCATCGTCGAATAAATCTTTCCCTCCATACTTCCCTGATCAGAGAGAATCTCCCTGATCGACAATGGCGGAATTCCTAGACCTCGAAGCGCAGGACGGTGTACGAATGCCATGGAACGTGATACCAGGCACAAAGGAAGAATCGGCCAACGGCGTAATCCCAGTCTCCGTCATCTGCACTCCATTAAAGCCCTTCCCGAGCATGCCTCTTCTACCGTACTCTCCTCTTCGCTGTCGCACCTGTCGATCCGTCCTCAACCCCTTCTCCGTCGTCGACTTCGCAGCCAAGATCTGGATTTGCCCCTTCTGCTTCAGCCGCAACCACTTTCCTCCTCACTATGCCTCCATCTCCGAGGACAATCTCCCCGCCGAGCTTTTCCCTCAGTACACCACCATCGAATACGAGCCTTCCGTCGAGAATCTATCGAATTCGTTATCGCCGGTGTTTCTCTTTGTCGTCGATACGTGTGTTATAGAGGAGGAGATGGTGATGTTGAAATCGGCCTTGTCTCAGGCTTTTGGTTTGGTTCCTGATAATGCTCTGGTAGGGATGATCACGTTTGGGAGCTTTGTTCAGGTTCATGAGCTAGGTTTTGGTGGGATTCCGAAGAGTTATGTGTTTAAGGGTTCTAAGGAGTGTACTAAGGAACAGATGATGGAGCAGTTGAGCTTCTTCGGGAAGAAACCGAAGCCGACGACCGGGGTTATTGCGGGGGTCAGGGATGGGCTGTCACCTGCGAGCATTGCAAGGTTCTTGTTGCCTGCTTCTGAGTGCGGGTTCACGTTGAATTCGGTATGATTTCTGCTGGAATATGGATTGGTGCACTGGAATGCCAGTGGCGCTCCTCATTAGAAAGGGTGAGCGAGTGCATGGAACACTCAGCTCTGTTATTAGACGGTGTAAAATACACAAACATCATAGAATTTGTATGTGATCCTCACGCGTATTATGCCGTCCAAATGTAGAGTGAATGAGTGCGGGCATTGCTCTTCTTTCAAGTGAGCGTTACCGTGTATTGCTTTATACTGTTTAGATACAAATTTTATATATTAAGGAAATTTTTAGTGGAACACATACAGTATATATGTCATTATACTCCGTGCTATTTATCTGGTAGAATTCGATCTGCACAAAAAGCGTGATTGCTGATTTTTCTTTTCTGTTCTTTCCATTGTTGATAACATTATTACTGAATTCAGTTACTGGAGGAGCTTCAGAAAGATCCTTGGGGGGTTCCTGCTGATCAGAGGGCAGCCAGGTGCACCGGGACAGCATTGAGTGTGGCTGCACACCTGTTGGGAGCATGTGTTCCTGGATCTGGAGCTAGGATCATGGCTTTTATTGGTGGTCCATCAACAGAAGGTCCGGGTGCTGTAAGTTTCTAGCTGTTTCTTACTCTCCTTCCCACCCCAACCCCGCATTCTTGACTATGCAAAGTTTGTCAACTTTTGCTGAATAAGTTCCTTCATTCGTTTCTGTTTATTTGTTAAAAAAGCGGTGTGAAAGTTTTGCTCTAGTTCAACAGTGTGCCTTAATAAAAAGGGGAAAAAAAACTCTACAAACACTTGTTCATTGCAATCTACATAGGACTAACATGATCTCACAGACTGGAACGAAAACTAACTTATTCAGAGGAGTGGCTTCACTTCATTCTTGCAATCAAACTGAAACGTAAATGGCCATTCATGCTTTCCTTTGACTCCCAGTTGCTTCTTCAAATTATGCATGAGCAATTCGGCCATTCTTAGACTTGATAGCTAGTATCACTTTCCTGCCTAGCTCTATCAGCAGGCCCTTTCTTTTGCAATACGGGTTAAAAAAATTAAGGTATTGTTATGATCCTTATAGGTAAGAAAGGCCGAGCTAAGCGAGTGGAGCAAAGCAAGTTATGTAAAGGGATTAAAGCTTACTTGGAATTTACTTGTTTATTACCCTGTCCTGCTGAAACTCACTTTGCATGTCCCCTCAAAGAACTAGGAAAAAAAAAAAAAAAGAGTTGTAGATGCACCCTTGCAAGTTCATGGCAATCCACATAGGACTAACATGATCTCACAGACTGGAAGTAAACTAACTGATTCAGAGGAGAGGCTTCACTGCATACTTGCACTGGTTGCTGAAAGCCTGGAACTTCCTTGAGCTATAACAGAGATTAGATGTTTGATGAGTTCCTTTTGCAGTGCTGAGATATTACTTATTTTATTGAGGAGGCACAAAGGATTCATTTTTTTCTGTAAGCCTGGACCCACTAGTAGAGGCTCAGATGTTCATGCTGAAAGATCCTTTTTGAGCTGGTATATTACTCCTTTTCTGAGTCACATTTGGACTGGAGCAGACTCAATTATTTTTGGACATTTTCAATATGCTAGGAGGATAAAATTCTCTCTGGGTGCATGATAGCTGCGGTTAATCTTGCTATCCTGCATCTTCACTTCGATGGGGATGAAGAAGGTTCTCTACAAGCATGATCTTGATGACCAATCACCTGAAGTCTGAAGACCAAAGATATTTCTCTTATATTATTAAATTTGAATTGTAGAACTTATGAGCTTCCAAATGAGGGTTCTCTAGAAGGTGTACCAATTGAGCAGGAGGTGCAGTGGAAACTACTTGGTGGTAGATAAATCTCTTGAGTAATGATTGAGTCAAACAGGTTGGGGTGAAATTTGTGAATAAGAGCCAATAAAAGTTATGAAGAACTCCCAAGGAAAGAAGTGAAAGATGGAGAATTCTGAACCTCATGGTTAGACAAGCTTGTTTGCTAATAATTGAACAAAGGGCATTAGAGTGGTCTGAATTTATTCCATCTGAATCTGATGCAGTTAAAAAAATGTGTACATTTCTCTGATGAGGAGCTCAAGAAGTAGTGGAGAGCTGAGATGATACTAAACCCAATTTCAAGGCGATGGAGTAAAGCAGTTTGGAAGCATGCAACCTGAACTAGGTGCTCATTGAATTCAATGGAATCATATTTCAATTTCAGTCTAGGGAGGTTACCAATCAGGCGCTATTTTTTTAGTCATGTGTTGCATGTTCAAGATGTGTGTTTGAAAGATGAGAGTAGGCATTAATACAAGGATACAGGTTACAAGAGTACACTAAGTTATAGTTAGAGAATCCACTGCCATTGGAATGCCAAGGATCGAGGATCTTCTTGCTTCTCCTCAGGATTTGTCTTCCGAGCTTCAAGGGATGATGCTTGAACTCTTATTCATCTGTGAACAAGTAGCTCAACCCAAAGAGAAATCAACCATGCTAGGGTTGGGATTTCTACTGTCCCGATGAGATGGAAACCTTAATTGAATAAATGCCAGAAAGTCTAGAAGGCTGACTTGGAGGTCCCTAGTAGCTATTTATTTCACCCTCTACTTATTCTTCAGTTAGGTTATTAAATCAGGTCATAAATCCCCTTGGTTGTTAATGCTGCCTTTTTTGTTGAGATAGTGGAGGCTGATCTTCAAATTGTAGTGTGTAACTATAGTAAAGAAGAATTCATAGGTCTGTTTTCATTCTTTAATGGAAGGTTTGGTTACATCTCTAAATAACG
This sequence comes from Nepenthes alata, assembly GCA_028571085.2. Classification (NCBI taxonomy): domain Eukaryota; kingdom Viridiplantae; phylum Streptophyta; class Magnoliopsida; order Caryophyllales; family Nepenthaceae; genus Nepenthes; species Nepenthes alata. Next base: position 12,577 of record JAOVVI020003050.1, on the reverse strand, counting down.
GTTGCAATTTACTACGATAGAGGATTGAATCCTCAAATATATGTCTATTTACTTCACATATATGTTTTTGCATATTTAGTCGAGTTAAATATGGTAAAATTCTTATATTGCATTGTCCTGCTGAAAGTTAAATTTGCTATCCCCTAGCAAATTGCAATTTAGATTTGTCGTTCCAAATTGTGGAACACTAGCGATTTGGGATGCTATGTTCAACATCCTGACCAAACATACAAGAAAAATGTAATAATTTTCATGGTCATTATTCTAGTTGTCCAATGCATATTACATTGTGTGGTTAACTAATAAGCCAATTGACCTTGAGGAAAAAAAAAAAAAAAGAATAGTCAAGTCTATGGATGAAGATATTGGTATTTGTTTTGGTCGCGGCCATGCTGGTGTTGAATAATATATATTGGGTATCGAATATATTAGAAAAAAAAATTTCTAAGAATCATATGCCAACGTGCAAATATTAGTCAATATAGTAATATATCGTGATTTTGTTAGGATATTAGGGGTTCTGATACCAATATATCAGCCAATATTTTTATTCATGGTCAACTCTCCTAATATTGGCATTCTTCTATGATACAGTTGATGTAATGATACCTTAATTGCCTTTTAAGGAAAGCCAACCCCCACTGTATTTCAATTACTAACATTCCATACTCTTGTACTCATTTGATGTACCAAACAATCCCATTCCTGGTAACCTTGGTCCTGTATTAGGGATCTGTTTGCATCATCTCATGTCAGTCTACATGTTCCTGTACCATGCATCATAAGGTGTCATTGCTGCAAATCTGATATTTTTATGTAATTAAATTTGTAGATTGTGGCAAGAAGTTTGTCTGAGCCAATTCGTTCTCACAAGGACTTGGATAAAGATTCCGCTCCTCATTATCATAAAGCTGCAAAATTTTATGAAGGACTTTCCAAGCAACTTGTACACCAAGGACATGTTATTGATTTGTTTGCTTGTGCCCTTGACCAGGTAATAGTTAGTGTTGGTTTTGAGGAACATCATTTTTTCTCCTTTCATTTTCTTCTCTGTTTTTTTGTCCAGCAAATGTTCTCTGACAACAGATTGGATCAAGGGAAATTTCGTGATACAAAAGATATTGGTGGTCATCTTCCCTCCTTCCTTTTCTGCTATTGAAGATGGGATTTCACATGACTCATTGAAAAAGAGAGTTGATTTCATAAAAAAAGAACATATTTTATGGGCGAGAACCTTGGATCGATTGTTATCAGGGTTTCTCATGTTGTGGTTATTGTGTACCCATATTTAGTTGGTGGAATGATAATGCTCCAACTCTGCATTTTGCAAACTGAAAGAAACTGTCATAACTTCTTATTTTTGCAATGTTTGTCATGTCATTATGTGATATGTACCAAAGGACCCAAGAACAACTTTGATGCTCTACTCAATGGTTTTCTGCTGTTTCCTTCCGAATTGTGAGGTGGTGAGATTGCCCTTTGCATTTCTTTATTTAGAATCCAGCTTGTTCTTACGAGAGGGGCTGCAGTCCCAAACTGGATTTATGGATATAGGCTGTTTCCTGAGACCTTTATGAGGGACTCACTCAAGCTGATAATGCTGATTTGTTGCTTTATTGTTGATAGGTAATAGACGAAATTTATTGAACAATAATACCTCATATGAAATGATTCATTGAAGAATTGCAATGTTCCAAAATTCTGTAACAAAATTCCTCTAGTGCCCAAGACAATCTATTCAAGGCCACCCCAAGGAAAAAAGAAACCCAAAAAAAAATGAAAACATCCCTCCGTGGAAAATTAATCAAAAAGTTGGTTCATGCCTAACTGATTCAACTGTCAATTGTTTAAGTCAGGCTTTGATCGTAATTCATTCTTATCATGCAAAACCTAATGTTTGCTAGTAAGCATTTTGGTAGTATCAACCTATTTGCTGTAATGATTTGTTTGTTGAGCATCTTTGTTTACTTGGTGGACATTCTAAACTTCATTGCTGTGTTTTTGTTCATCTTCTGTTTAAGTAAGGCTGAACTATAGTTTTTCTTCTGCCTCATAATTCATGGATAGTTCCTTGTCTCGGAAGCATGATCCGTTTCTTCATTTCAGGTGGGAGTTGCTGAACTCAAAGTAGCAGTTGAAAGAACTGGAGGGCTTGTTGTGCTTGCTGAAAGTTTTGGCCATTCAGTGTTCAAGGATTCTCTGAAACGCATATTCCAGTCTGGGGACTATGATCTTGGCCTATCTTCAAAGTAAGGCTAAGTCAATCTTTTGTTTGTCATTTTGTTTGGCCTCGGAGATTTTGTGAACTGTTAGTTGTTACAAAGATTGTAAGAAAGTGTTTCTTGACCTATCTTTAAATTTTAGCTTTAATGTTTTTGCATGTTTCCTATTTGTAAGAAAGTGTTGAAAAATTATATAAACTATGTTAATTTCCTGCAATTTGTGCAATATAGTTTCTTCATGCCTTTAAATTACACATAAAATTCTTGTATATTTCTAAAATACATATTAAAATTCATATATATTCATAGTTTTTGCTGCATGTCATATATTTTTTAAGGAAAAATTTAGGAAAATTATACATAAGCTTTGATGAAGAAGGTTATTTTCTCCGGTACGAGAAAAATAAGAAATATTCGTATTCGAATAGAATTTTTAGTTTGATTTGGTATGGACTATTATAGAGAATTGATGGAATATATTCGGATATGTCTTTGTATATTATTAGTAAATCAAAGGTTAAACCTATCATTCATAGGTCAGAAAACAATAGCGACTAGGTATAGAGGAAGTTATGAGCATAAGGTTCTTGCATAAATTCCATACCAAGGGTAGTACGGCTATTTGGCCCCGACTATAAGGATTATATGTAGTCGGTTCACCCATGGGTCGTGAATTGTAGCGTATGGCCTTTGGCTATATGGAAGCAAAATTAATTCAAACTTCGATATTCACAATTTGTTGGTAAGGTCATCACTGATCCTTAGCCCTTTTTATATTAACATGATTTTAGCATGATTTGTATATTTGGATAGTTTTGACATGTTTGTTCATGATTATATAGATTTTGGCAAGTTTTATTTATTTGTACTAATTTTGACGTAATTTATGTATATGTATAGATTTTGGCTTATATAATCATTAGTTTTTGTTTTTGCATGATTTATTCAAAAAATTGATATTATCGTCTTTTTAAAATTTCTATCATTTCATAATTCTAGCATGCTTTGTTCGGCATATATCCATACGTAAAAATCTATAAGCATTGTTGAGTATTAGGCTCATCTTGCCTTCGTTTCTGCTAATCTTTTAGATTAAAGAGTTTGATAAACTTGTAGGAAATTAAGATCAAGAGAAAATTGCTCAAGATTAGACTTTTGGGTGTTGGAATCATTAAATATTTTAAAATGTGTTGTAATATTTCAGATTAGATGTTATCTTTTTGTTTTTTTCAGTTAGTGTCTGTTTCCGGCCATCAGCTAATGATATTGTTATGATGGTGATGTTTAAGGTTGATTTCAAATTTTGGAAGTTTAGTTTTGATGCCCTGATTTTCAATTGAGATGTTTTTTTTATATATGTTTTGAGGTCAAGTAATTATTAGCTACTTTTGGGTGTAGTTTTTAGGTCCTGTGATTGGATAATTATTATATTATTACTTGGGTTATTTATCGGTATTTGATATAGGTTCGCATTCTAGTGTCAGTTGGGTTTAGTCGGCGTAATAAAGAATTAATTTTTAGGTTTAAATCTAAAACTGAATTAAAATAAATATGGATTATGGAATAAATTAATTTTGATTTCGGGACCGAAGACGTGACATAGGGGGCAATCTGCTGCTTCATTGGCTTCCCGGTGAACATGTTCTATAGTCCATAATTGTTTGATTGGTGTGCACAATTTACGCCAAGCGGAAAACTTGTCCATTCTTGGGCAACTTAAGGATTAGATTTGTCTTTTCTAGAGTTCAAGAAGGTGTTGTCTTTTTTAGAGTTCAAGAAGGTGTTGTTTACCAGACAAAACACTCCAATTATGTTTTCTTTTTTTATATGTATTTTAAGAATTTACAGTCATGTACTTATTTGAGTATCCTAATGCTGCTCGGGAAACATCCTCCACATAATACACTGGTAAGGTTGCATATATAAAACCTTTCTCAAAACTCTTCTCTATGAGATTCCTTGCATTGGAAACCACAGTTTTAGTAGTACCTACAAGTTGCCAGAGGATGTTTCTCAAAACATCCTCCACATCATGATTATAACCCTTTGAAGTTGCCTGGCCCATTTTATTGCAATCTATTCATAATTATTATGAATTAACAAAATCGGGAGGGTCATTGGTGGCTCAATAATTTGATGGCTCCATTGTGACTTTAACGTTATGGGTTCAAACAAAAGAAACAAACTCTACATTCCAGGGGTAAGGCTCCCCGACCCTCCCAAGTGCCCATAATGTGGGAAGCCTAGTGGATTAAGCTACCCTTTGCATGATTAGAAGTTTTATTGTCATGTGTTTTTGATCACAGAACTCAAGGAAGGAAACAAACTGAAAAAAAAAGAGCTACTGAGGACCAGATCCAGCAGAATCCTGGGGCCTTGAACAGTGCTCTATCATCACATGAGAACCTTCCCTAATGATAATCTTCCTGATACGGGGTTATGTTTGGCCTTCTACCCCATTTAGGGAGATGATCTGTCACTTCATTGGCTTCCCAGTGAATTGTAATTATGTTCATTCTCTGCCTAGTAAAGTAAAACCTGGCAGTCCGCCAGCATTGCTTTACTTGGGTCTTGTCCTTCAATTGGATAGCGTAATTCTGTGGCAGCAATGATTTTTCTTGTCATCTTTACTGTGCATTTACATGCTTTGAAGCTGATAGTTGTTGTGAATGCCTACTGAAATAAGAAAATTCCATGTTTGAGGGAAGACATGGTTTTGATTTCCATAATCCTGCTTGCAGTGGCATATTTGAGATCAGCTGCTCTAAGGACATTAAGGTTCAGGGCATTCTTGGCCCCTGTGCATCACTTGAAAAGGTATATTTGCATATAGAATCGTCTATTTGGCAAATCGTCAATTTGGCAATTTCAGATTTAGTCTTTAATCAATTGTTGTTGGTGTCTCTCTACAGAAAGGCCCCCTTTGTTCTGAAACAATCGTTGGACAGGGAAACACTAGTGCCTGGAAGATGTGTGGGCTTGACAAAGCCACATCTTTGTGTATAATCTTTGAAATAGCAAAAAAGGAGAGCCCAGATGCTATCGGTCAATCCACAAGCAATCAGTTTTACCTGCAGTTTCTAACATAGTATGAAACCAACCTTATGATGACTCTGCTATGTAATTATTAGTCTTTTTACTGTTGGTGGATTAGGGAACTATTCTGACTTGTTACAGATTTTCACAGTTATCAACATAAAAATGGTCAAATGAGACTTCGTGTTACAACTCTTTCTAGGAGATGGGTTGCTGGTCCAGGAAGCATACAGGCAATCTTGTCTTCTCTTGCATAAGCTGATATGTACTTCCAGTCTTGCTAAATCTTGATTATGATGTTATCACTTTTTGATTTGCGAAGGATGGAGCCAATTTGCTATTAATTTATGACAAAATTATAGGGGAATATGCATTACTAAAAATATATGTTGGCCCCATGGATTTGTTATTAGTATTGGCATTGGTGGTGTGTGTATCAACATTAACCACATTGCAATACGTATTGGTATCAAATGTCATAGAAAAAATTTGTTTCCACATAAAAATATATACTAAAATTTGATACTCTTATCATATATTTACATATTTGAAGAGTTTGATCCAATTTTATTGGCATTGAGTTAATATCCACCTTGATTGTTGAAAAAAAAAAAAACTTCAAAAGGCCACTAACAATCTTACTACTATTGGTAAAACTCGTGGTTCTCCATGAATGGTCCTAACTAGACTCAAGGATAGGGGAAGCCCTATGGTGGTCTTATAAGGGGGTGGATGTCGAGTTGGAGGTTTTCCATACTATTCACTTGTGGAGGTGTTGGTAATAAGGGTTTGACAGTCTATATCATTAATCTGAAAGATACTCGGGTTGGGGGTAGTTTTGACCTGTAACTACTATCATCATGGGATTCATAAATCTTAACAAAAATTCCAATCTAAATTGAATATTTTCAATATTCAATTTTTAGGAAATAAAAAAATAACAAAAATTGTGTAATTAAAAAATGAATATCTTCATCTTAAAAATTTAGCTTTTTGTAGATCGTAAAATTTCTATTGCCTAGAGTTTTGGGGGCTTCATTGGATTTTGATTTGAAAAGCATGTAATCAAATCCTGTTTTAGGTCTACAATCCAATAACTTTGTGCTAGAAATAATAGATTCAAGTTAAATCAAGCAAAAAATAAGAAAATGGATATAAGCCAAAATTCCAACCATTAGTTGTTCTCACAAAATCTCAGCCCTAAATGATTTCAATTTTAGATCTACAATAAAATCTGTGATTTTTCAAAAACAAATCTGTTTGGATCTGCTCAATTGAGCACTGGATATGTTTAATTTCGTTGGATTGAATTAGGAAGTAAATTTCAACAAATGAAGGAAATTTAACTTTGGCTATGTAAACTCGATGGGCAAATTTGATTTTATGTGGGCTAATGTATTGGATGATGATTTATAATACGAAATATCACGTTAAATCTCATGTTATTGGCAAATATTGATATTGGCATCTCCCAAAACTGGATATAACGAATATTTTGATCCTACTGGATAAAATGTTGATTGGTTGTAGTGCGAATTTAGGAGTTGCTTCTCCATGCTATGGTTGTGAAGGTGGGATTCCTGTCCTCTATGGGCATGTGAGAGTGATTCAGGCCATACGAAGGGAAAGATTCATATAAATGTGTTTGGCAGAGTCCAATATGGTCCTGCCATTAACTTTGCTCCTGCTAAATGAGTGTTTGGCCTACCCTCCCTGTATGCTGGGTTTTGCAATGGTAGCACCTTGTGATATTTATGACCAATTGGATTTTGATGTACCAATAGGTACCAGAGGAATCATTATGATTGATCTTTAATTACAAGAGGACTAAAAGTCTCCTTTAGTTCTTTTTAGTTCCATTGTTTGAGAATAAACTTTTACCCATGATTGTGGCTTGAAGCAAATATAATTTATAACATAGAATCAGTTGAGTGTTCTACCTAAATGCGTTGCAAATGTCAACAAAAGAAATATTTTCCATTTCGGCCTCATTTTCTTAAACTAAAACTAAATTATTAACTTTAGACACTATTGCAATAAATGAAAATAATATATTAGTACAAAAAATGTATAAATAACTTGAAAAATGTGTCGGAAGTTTGACTTTGTCTAATGTTCATTTATTAACTTTTAAAATGTTAGATTTATATGATTCTTGTGCCATTGCAGAGCTATTGAAATGTAGTTTGAATGAAAGGCTTTTATGATTTATTTTGATTGATGAATTTTACTAATTTGAAGATACAGAATCTGTGTTGAAGAATCATTTCACAAGTAAAGGTTTGGCAAATACAGAGTTATCTTGACAAATTAAATGATAACTGAACAAAGGCAGTTGCTAAAAATAGAAAACTAAACAAGAAAGTTTGTGCTTAATCTTGGATCCTTGTTTTAACCATGAATCATGCCAAATTTTTAATTTGTCAAATAACAAACAAGATACGTCTCTATTTCTAGGATGTTGATTGGAATTTTGGCTATGTTGTGTGGTTTTTCTTTTCCTTTTTGGTTTGAAATGTTGATGATATTACTGAAAATTGATGACCTACATGTATATTTTGAAGGGCCTAAAATGTCTAATGCACAACAGTCACAGATAAATTCCGGTTCAACGTAAAAAAATGTAAAACATAAGATCATTAAAAGATGTCTCATGATTGGTCATAAGGTCAGCATGATTGTTCCCTTCTTAAAAAGTATGACATATATAGATCTTAGGCATCTGTTGGATTAGCTGCCTCTTATCATAGATAATAAATTACCTATCTAGAAAAAAATGCGCATTTTGAAGGGTTGGAAAGAGCAGTTTTTACCTAAACTAGCAATTATGTATGTTGTAATGTTTCTGGTACACTACTAGGTAAAACGGAAGTATCGATAGTTAGATGCTTTCTAAAACAAAACAGAAGGAAAAAGAGAGCACTTTGTGTTATGCCTATACATTGTGTAACATCAATCTAGTACTCAAAGAAGCTTAAAACTTTCCTCTGGGAAAGGGGGAAAGAAAGGAAAAGATGGACAGCTTAAACATAAATTATTCTGCATGATTGTTGTATTTATACTCCCTTGGAAGTTGAGGAGACCCGCAAAGTTAAAGCCACATCTCCCTCTGCAATTTTTAACTTGGAAATATCTTCTTTTCAGCAGTAAGACTGAAATATCTAATCTTCATAGAAGAAGCCTGGTGCACCAAGATGCAGTTTTGTAGCAAAAAAATATTTGAAAATTGCAAGCACAAGCTGTGTCATAAAGATTTCAGGTTTATTAATCCTTGCCAAACAATTAAGAGAAAAGATTGATTTGAGAAATATAGTATATTAGGTTAGGTGCACTTCAGTGTAGCATGGAGAAATAATTATGTGAACTAACCCAGAAGACAGATTGGTGGCTGGCTGGGAATGCAACATAAATTCAAAGGAACTGGGACCAATTTTGACTGCTTATATCAGAAGAATACTTGATCTGAGACATGTTGAGGTAGTAGCAGAGAGGCGAGCAATATTCGTAAGAATCTAAACTAGTTAAGAGTCTTGATCCGGCGAGCAGGGCAATCTTTTTAGGTGAACTCGGCTGGACATTGTCAGATTTTGATGTATTTTTGCTCGAGCTAATGGGATTTACTCACTAGGATAACAAGTTGATGGACTTTGTCAATATTTGCACAGAAAATCATCATGGCTGTTGCAACTGCTATATGAAGAAATATTTTAGCTGTCAATATGCCACACTTCTGTTAGTCATGCCTCTTTCCTTATTTCCCTGTTAGTCACATCAACTTGTCTTCCATTTCATATCATCAGTAAAGAGTTATAGAGAGAGGAAGGTTGGTTGGGTGAGGAGGATAGGGAGACTTGGGAATAATGTTCATTTGCTTTATGAGGTTCAATGTTCATTTGCTGTATGAAATTTCTCTTATGAAACCTTTTGGTTCCTTTTTTTTTTCCTTATCTGGACAACATCAAGTTACTAAAGTCTCCGTTCTGTGAACTTGTTTTAATATCTGGTATTATGGTGTACCCATTTGATTATGGGTTGTTGTAGTTGCCTTTTGTAAACATTCCATGGGATTTACATATGGGCTTCCATGATCTACAGGACTTGGTAGCTGGATTTGACCAAGAAGCAGCAGCTGTTACAATGGCACGCCTGGTTTCTTTCAAAATGGAAACAGAGGTAATTACTAATTATAAATGACCACTAGGCTCAGATTATGTCTATTCCTTTCATGTAACATATCAATCTTTTTATATTGCCCAAAATAAAGTTTGCATTGATAATAAGTAGGAAACTGTTGAGATAATTGCACGAAGATATCTTAAAAATTTGAGGAAAATTCACCAAAGATCATTTGTGTGTGCAGAAGAATATGATATGATTAATCTCAGGTATTGGATTAAGGTTAATATGTGCAAAATGCCAAAATTGAATATGCTTTCAGTAGATTTGCAGGTCTGGAATTCCAAAATTTGGTTATTTCTCACTTGAGAAAGACAGGGAGAAGGAGAGAACCCTTACTGGGGAAGGATGGCATTATACCCAAACTTTATTGGTTGAGGCTAAGGGAGTAGGGTGAGGGATGAAAAGGGAGGAGGGTTTTGGTGAAGTTGATGGGTGAAGAACATGGATGAAAATATTGGAATTGATCAAGGCCATATCGGTATCGGCCATATCTAGCAATACTATTCAGCATTGGCTATTTCAGACGCAATTTTTTTCATAAACATACCAAATTAAGTTATATGCTAAAAGTTTTCCCTAATTAATCATATTTTGTATATTTTAAGTGTTTTGGATAGCTTTATTCATTTGAATTGACACATCAATATGAAATAATACACTAGCAAATAATAAAACAGTAAAAATAACACCGGATAAGGAAATAGAAGAATCAAAAGCAACATCAAGTTACTAAAGTTAATTAAAAAATAACACCAGATTTTGTAGAAAGAAAGAAAGATGAGTGAAATCTGGCTTTTGAAATAGAAGAATGAAGAAAAGAGAACAGAAGAGGTGAAAAGTGGCTCAGTGTAGTGAGGTTTAAAAGTAGGGTAAATGGGTGATGGGCATATTGCAATTTTTTCTCATAACCGGGCGCTGTTTCCATCTGTGGTGAAGAGCCATAGTTGCCTGCACAAGGCATTCTTAGTAACAATGAAATTGTGGGCAAAGAGGTGCCATTGGTGACAGCGCTGGTAGAAGGTGGTAGTGGCAAGGGATGGAGGGGGGGGGGGAGTAGAGTTGGCTGGGATGGGTTGCATGAAGAATCCCTTGCTTTGTGTGGGAGAGGAACATTTTAATCCGTCCTATGTGTGAGAGGAACATTTTTATTGGGGTTGATTTTTTTTTCATGGATGACCCATATTATGTCCTCTTCCCATCTACAGACCTTTCCTCACTTGAAATAACTCCTATATGTTTTTATATATTTTTGTTGCCGGATATAGGGGATGTTCCTTAAGCTGCCTCTTGAAGCCATTCTACCATCCTATGATTTGTTTTGATTGCCTAAAATCTAGTTCCATTAACTTGCCATTTCCTTAATGACTAAACCTCACTTTTAGCAAGGTTAGTCCCTCTGACTATACTGGAAGAATGTATTCCCAGTTTCTGCATCACCCAGAAAAAAGGACACAGGTTTTTACAATGGTGAAATTTAACCTTGATTCTAAACCACCCAGATTGATTCCTCATCAACCTCAAGAAACCCCACATAAGATTATTTACCCTGTTCAAAACATCTATTCACATTGCTTTAAGTGGAATCTGAGTTACCTTAGTTTGGTGATCTTTACTGTGTTTCTGTTAATCCACTTTGTAAATCTCTCTTATTAGAAGGGGACATCAAAACATGAGAAGTGCACCATCAAATTTTGTACTTTGATTATTCATGGCTTTTAAATCTATATTTGGTGATCACGGTGGTAGAGGCAATGATGGAAGATTGATTTGTTTTTGTTGTAATAGAGCTGGTCATATAAAAAGTAAGTGGTGTCTATTACATGGGAAACCTACTACAACTCTTGATCCGAATGTTACAACTTTTGTTTAATTCAATAATCCAACGGCCAGTTTCTTGACGTTCTTTCGAGATTGGATCAATGACTGCTACCTTTAATTACATGACTGGATTCTCACATATCTTATCTTATTATCGACTATTCTTCATTATTTCAAACATTATTTTTGCTAATGGCTCCTTCGCAAGTGCCGAGGGTATTGGTTCTACATTTTTAATATTGACTTTGCATTTTTCATTGGTTCTATACATGCAAAATCTATTTAATTTGCTATTAGTTAGAAAGTTTGCTTAACAATATAATTGTTGTGTATTATTCTTCTCTACTTATTATGAGTTATAGGATTTTATTACGAGGAGGGTTATTGATAGAAGTTGTTATGACTTAAGAAGCCTCCACTTGTTTGTTGCAGAACCTAATTCTATTATTCATTTTAGTTCCACTTCTATGCCTTTTGACATTCATTGTAGGTTGGGTTATCCCTCTTTTTCTAGTCTGAAAAAGTTGTCTAATTTTGACTTTTGTTACCATTTTATTTTATTAGTTATGTCAATTTGCCAAATATCATCGTAGGTTATATTATCCTATAGTAAACCCATGCACCTCTGCCCTTTTGAGTTAGTACACTCGAACACTAAGGACTTTATCCAGTTTTGTCCAAGATGGAACATTGCTACTTTGTTATATTTATTGATGATAATTTATGGGTTTCTTGATTATACTTGATGAAGGATTATTCTGAGTTATACTTTATTTTTTGTGCATTATGTGCTATAATTATGACCTAATTTCTATATCTATACGTATTTTACTTAGTGATAATTGCCATGAATAATTTTTTTTTTTAATTTTTCATCATCTCTATTCTGGTATGAGAATCTTCATGAGTCATGTTATTTTATCTTGATGCACCCCAACCAAACAGAGTGGTAGATAGGAAGAATAGACACTTGATGGATGTTGTTAGAGCTCTCTTATTTTAAATGAGAGTTCTAAAGATTATTGGGAATGATGCAGTGTTAACAATTTGTTTTCTTTAATTAAATGCCGTCAGCTATTCTTTAAGGTGGAATTCCTTATCATATCTTATTTTCTGAAAACAATTACATTTTGTTCCCATGATGATTTGCGGTTGTGTATATTATGTTCCTGATATTCATTCTCTAGTTACCAAGTTTGTGTTGGGGTCACTCCCGAGTGGCATTGTGTCCGCGGACTCCATTGAAGAAATGGACGAGGACTTGTAGCGTCATTGTCCGAGCGTATGGGAGGACATGGACGAGGACTCCTTTTGAAGCGTCA
>JAOVVI020003049.1:365-19804 GCA_028571085.2 Nepenthes alata | reverse complement strand
TGTGTGAATATCCAGATGAAAGAGATACAAAAGCCGTCGTCTTGAATCTGGACGGTGGGAGGCAGTGAACGGCCGTCAAAGGCGCGTTGTTGCCTTATGTTTTTCTGTGAATTCCAGCAGAGAGATCAGGATCGTTTTCCAGTGTTTCGTATGTTTGCGAGAGTAATTGAAAGTATAAAGGAGAGTGTAATCGAGAGCGTGCCCCGAATGATAATTCAATGACTTATTTATGATTGAGAGGACGATTTTTCTTATTTGGAAATAGTGATCCCCTGTGTGATTCTTGGCTGGCTTGTCTTTTAGAGCAGATACCAGTTGCCAAACTGAGCGTGATAGTTTTCTTCTGAGGCGGCCAACAGCTTTCTAAGTCGGTCACCTTCCTTCTGGGCGTGTTACCGTTGGAGAGCCTAAGTTGGCAAGAAATTGAAAAAATCTGGCGCCTTTTTTATGTAAAGTGCGTCAATTTTGTCAATATCCATTTTGGGTGCCAGTTGGGATTGTGGAAGATGCTTGGAAAGTTGTTGTTGGCCGTCTGATCGATCGTAGGCCCAAACGGATCAGACCAATTACTGTAAAAAAGCCTCTTTTGGGCCCAACGTGTAGCATGCGGACGGTCAACGTTTAAGTTGATCGTCTGCGAATGAGTTGGCCGCCCGAACGGTCAATGCCAACGTTAATCGTCCTGGGCTTTTCAGCCTCTGGGCATGTTCTCCAACTGGGCCGTTAAAGTATTGGTCGTTATTCTTGGGCTTCCGTTGATTTTTTGGGCCAGCCCATTATTGGTATACCCATCAATTTTAAAATTTATAATTTTGATATAAATAGATATATAAGTAAATATATAAAGTATTTTTTTAAAAATGTAATATGGATTGAAAAGAGTCGGGTCTGACCCCGAATCGACTTTTGGACCCGATTTTGGGTCGCCCGGGAAGAAAGCAGACTTGACCCAGGTCCATATCCGGAAGGAAGTTGCCCTGCTGCTGGGATACATACGTAATTACATCAACCGTTGAGGGGCATTACCGGCAGTTCAAGAATTACAGGTCTATAAACCCTAACCATAGCAAACCATCATTGGTCTCATCCATAAAAGCCCTAATCCTTCGGCTCTGTGTAGTATGGATCGCAGCTTGGCTTCTGAGAAGAAGACATGGCGGCGAGGTCTTTCTTTCTCTATTTCTGCTCTCATGTTATCGTTTGATTTATATGGTTTTGCGATGCGATGATGATAAATTTTGATTATCCCAGCTCATTATGAGACCTTCAGCGAGATGGTCAGGGAAAATAATCGTCCAACATTTATCTGAGCATAAAGGAATTTGTAGTACTTTCTTAAGTATGTGAACTATTTCGTTCTGCACCTATTAGCTGAGAGAATTTCTGTTTTTAGCAATGGCATTTTGATACTGGATGATCCCTGTGATGGATTCGATCTGAACCATGCTAATTCTGATAGATCCAATGATCTGAACTCTCTGTCGATTTAACTGATGGGAAACTTCTTCTTGTCATGTTGATTTTACTGAAATGAATCTACTCTATTTGAATCATGGTGAATAAATTTGACCTGTCTTTGAGTTTCATAGCACAATTTCCTTTTTCAGTGAAAAAACTAGAAAAAAAAAAGAATGAACTATTCTTCTTAATAATTATCAGTTCTTGTTCATATCATACGAAAGTACCATATTATTCCCTGCTTCTAATGATTCACATCATTTCACTCCATCTCTCCTTCCGTTATTTTCTCATATAGGTTGAACTGTAAGATTTCTATTTAAACTCGATGTTAGTACTCTACTGATTTGCTTTCAAAACCATGATTGAGAACAAGGCAGTGATGTGCTAAACTACCTATTTTCTGAAGGAATCAGCTCCTTCTGATTATAGAACACCAATGGATCCTTCTGAGCCTGGCCTCTATTGCTTTCTCCCTTTCATACACAATCATCTTTTATTTCAAAATTTCTTTGGCTACTTTCTTGCCTGTTTTCCTATATTGGGTTCCTATTTCTTCCTTTTTGGACATTGCTGCTTTAGGATTTTGTTTAACTGTTATATGGGTAGATGCTTTTTGCATTAATTATTGCAGCCATGGCAGTGATAATATCTGCTTCTGAACTATAAATGGTGACTCGATCATGCCCAGACTACAATTATTTAATCAATTGTCTTCCTATATTCATCTGTTCACATGCTTCAATGGTTTTGTAATTCTCCTTGTCCTTTGCCGATCTCCTTATCTTTTATTTGTTCTTTCTGTTTACGGGCACAATAGAAGCCTGACTTCCTGGAAGTACATTGGCAGTCTTGACAGTGCAATTTCCTAAGTTATTGCAAAGATTCTAACCAAGTAAGAGTTTATAGGAACAGAGATAGGATTTATCGACATATTATCTCTATCTCTTTCACAGATGAGATATCTGGGTAATATGAGGATGTTAAATTCAAGAACTGCCATATGACTTTTTAGCTGAACTGGAATTTTGTTTTCTTTCTCTCTTATTTTGTGGCAATAGATAAGGAAGTTAAATGGGACGTGCAAGCCCGGCATGGTCCATTTATTTGGGCCGTCTAATGTAAATGGGCTATGATGGTCACGACATATTTATGTCACAGGTTGTGTGCATGGCAAACTTATATGCCCGGTTTAGCATGGCATGGCACGGCTCATTTTTAATATATAAAAAATAAAAAATATATTTAAGATAAAATTATACCAACATTATAAAAATAGATTATATATTATTTATTTTGTTAAATATTTTTTGATATATTATATTTTTTTAAAATAAAAAGATATTTATTAATAAATCTGATATTTTTAGGTCTTATTTATATTTTTACTATTATTAATTTTAAAATTTTTATTTTTATTAATATTAAAAATGGTTAGATTTTTGATATATGAAATTTCGGAATTAATTGTGGTGTATATAAGTTATATGTTGTATACAAGTTATGATAGCTATGTCTATTTTTTTCTTTTTTACCATTGGTAATTTTTATATTATTGTAGAATTCTTTAAGTAAATTCATAAAAACAGTCATCTCAAAAAAGTATAATCAAATATGTAAATATTAATAATTGGATTAACAGTAGAATTTGGATGGTATAATGAGTATACAAGCACAATCAAATACGTAAATGTTCTACATGGCTTAATACTGTTTATTATGGGCCATACTTGGCATGATCTGGTCCATTTATAACCTCTAGCTAATAGGAAAACCTCAAAATGGAACAAGTACTTTGAAATAATAAATTCAGATTGGATTACATTGAAAATTTTCAAAACTCTGCATGCAATCTCTGCAAAATCAACAAAGCCAGAGGATGGAAGAGCAGATTAGGTTAGTATTGTATCTACACTAAGCTACAGCTATGTCAAACAGCATCAATTCTCTGCTTGAACCTTCCTGAATTTTGCATCGTTTTTCTCCAAGTCTTGCAGGGAAAATTTATTTTAGAGAAATATTTGATGATATCCTTCGGTAGTTCTTTGAGTACTCTCAAATGATGATGTGATGTTGGCGTGAATATTTATTTTTACATAAATTTATTAATTTAAATAAATTAATGAGATTATAAAAACTCGTTAAGATAGCCTATACAAATGAAATAGGGCTATGGTTTTATCTCTTGGTATGAGTAATCAACCTATAGCATGTAATTTCACCAAAACAATTACAGTCCTTTACAAATGGATCATTTCTTGTTGGGATCAAGATAAAGCAATGCTAGGGTTTGTTACGTCATTGGATCCTGACTTCTATATGGACGAAGATCCAGATGAGTCCGTGGATCTTTTAGGCATACTCAAATAAGATCCGTGCAACATGAAGAATAAGGATGCCCTCTTAGGGACGAAGATGTGATTTGGGATGTAGAGAAAGTGAAGAGGATAGAAATAACACTGTGTTTTTATGTGAAAATTTTTTTCTTAAATAAAAGAAAAAAATTATGGGATTTTGGGTTTGAGAACTTGTTTCACTATTATGTGTTTGGTTATAAAGGAAGATTATAGTGTAAAGTAGAGTGTATTTTAGCTTTTCTCTCTTCATTTTCTCTCTCTATGAACGTAATTGTAAGTGTAAATGTTTGATTTTTTTTTAGGTATACTAGAAATGTATATATAGTTGTTTGAATCCTTCTACGTAGAGTACCCACGTGGAGTTGGTGTGTGTCGGAGATCTTACCACCAACTTTGTCAATCCAGCTTACTGTGTTAGGGATGTTTTGTACATGCGGGTTGGCTTCATGTGACGTCACTTCTGTAGTGATCGTGTGTGCTCTGCAAGTCATCATTCATTCTGTAGTCTAATAGAGTCAGCTACTAAATTCTGGTGCGCTGATTTGGCAGGTGCAGAAGAGCCCACGGACTATTCCTGAGTCCTCAAGCCTCAATGGTCCTTATGGCCATTAAGGCTACTTGGGCCAACTCGGTCATCTGGACCTCTTAGGGCTATTTGGTCTCTTGGGCTCAACTCACGGAAACGGGTCCTTAAATTGGCTATGGGTATCTATATCCATCACTAGCCCCCATGTTAAATGGATTGATTACTTCAACCTTTTGGCATGTCCACTGGATGAGGACATATCTCACGCGAAGTTATTTTCCACTGGAAGTCCACTTGTGCTTTTGCTCTGTGGCGCTGTTCAGCTACTGCCTGATGCTAGCGTCCAATTCTTCTCGTAAATGTCCGTGGATATGATTGAAACTAGAAGTCCGCGGATATGGTTGCAAATGCCAAAGAGCAAGGCTATTCGATCTACTCAATACGTTTAATTTCGTTGGCCTCCTCTGCTGCTGCGTAGGTCCTAGTGATAGATTTCACCTTTCGAAAGGTTTGCAGATTCTTATGTGCCAGGTGCCAAAAGAAATTCCCATGCGTCAAGGCAAAGATGAAACTGTCAAGTTTTATTTCTTCTGTGAGATTGGGAATTCTTCTCACCCCCGCTACGAAGCGATTCAGGAACTTTCGCGGATTTTCTCGCTACTTTACACGGGAGAGATGTCAAAACTACTTCTCTTCTTGGCAGCTGGAAGCATATTACACCAAGAAGAGATCTGTGAGCTCTCGGAAGCTCTGGATTGACTCCGATGGAAGCTGGTGGAACCAAATGTGGCCATCTCCCTTCAGTGTAAGAGGAAAATAACGGCATATTGTTACGTCCTCCAACCCTTGTAGACTCAAATGGATGCGAAAATGATCGAAGTGATCCATGGGATCAGCATTCCCATTGTAAGAGTTAAAGGTTGGTATCGTGAACTTTGCCAGCATGTGATGGTTCAAGATATCCGCCGTGAAGGGAGATCTGTTTAGATTTAAAGTGTGTTTGTCATTCTTGAACATGCGGTTCTAGAATTTATTCAGCCTTGGATCTGTTTAGGTGGTGTGGCCAGTTCTTCTGCAGTTTAGATAAGTTTTCAATTCTGTTCTTTCTCCGGGGTGGCGTGTAGCCGGTTGATTACTGTCACCAATGGATCTAACGATTCGGGAGATTTCCTTCTGAGCCTTGGGCCTGATCTCCGTCCAAGAGTATTGGGGTTTCTTCGTTTTGGACTCTCCTCCGGAGTCCTACTGCCCAAACGTCTTTTGAGCTTTCGACGGATCTGGGCGTGTGAGGCCTCCGGAACTTGAGTGTTGGCCAGCCGCTTGGTCTTCTTGGACGATTTTTTCTTCTTTTGGCCTCCTCTACTGGAGGTTGGATTGGGGACTGCCAGAGCGGAGCCCCTTGCTGTGTGTTCTCCTGGCGGGCGTAGAGCATCATGAGCATCTAGTTCATAGTGCTCATCTGGTCCGCCAAATTTTGAAAGAATGGTGCGGACATCCCGTTGTTCATCCCGCTGACCTGGTTACCAGCAACGTGGTCCTGGTCGGTTGAAGTCACATCTTTAGCGGGCTTGCTAGTTTATGCTATTGTGTTCACCATTCTGACTGATGGTATTGGTTTAGAATGTGAAATTGAGAGAGATTGTGGAGAAATATAGTTTGCTTTTTGTAAGCTTCCCACAGACGGCACCAATGATATGTACTGGATCCAAATTTTGAACGAGTTCAAGTCAAGTCGATCGTCGGAGTTCGGTGTCGTCCATGAGTCTGGATGCTGCACACCATAACGACGAACAAGAGGTTAGGTGTCGGTAAGAGGTTATCCTATCGAAAATACTCCGACGTTCAAGTTAGTAAACGACCTTCGAATTAATAAGGTGAAAGTAAATGGTTACAATGAGAATGTAAAGAGTGTGTAATGAGTGAGTGCTCTCGTTGAGAGAAGCTTGGATTGCTCGTGAGGAGCGTTGGCTCTAACTATTGTGTTCGCTGGAAACGTAATGACAAAGAGCGAGAGAGCGTTTGGATGCTGAAAGTGTGAAAGCTTTGCAGTAAAGAGCAAGTTGATGAGAGCGTGGGAGCTTGACAATGGAAAGCTTTTGCAGGCTAGTGAGAGCGTGTCTTGGAGTGTGGACTCCATGACCTTTTATAGCTTGTGCTTGGCTGCCTTCCTTGTGCAGAAAGGCTTGATTCCAGCACTCTATTGGGAATGCTGTCTTTTGTGGCGTGGAGTCTTTATGGCAGTAACAGTCGCTAAATTGATTGCTTTCCCTTTATGTTTTGTAACCGTTAGGTTTACTACAGCTAAGAAGAAGATTTTAGCGCTTTCCTCCTGGGATGTGTCGATTTTGGTAGCAACCGTTATCATGGAGATTACCTTATGTGAAGAACGTGAAATCAGGAGAAATAATTGTTATGACATGAAGATGGACACGTGGACTAGTTTGGGCTTGGGCTGTGTGTGGTCTGGTCTTCAGCTTGTCTAGTGTTGACCGCCTTGAAAGTAAGTCGTTCGTTCTGTTCTTGGGCTTCTCTTGGTTCAATGCCATTTCGTCTAGTCAACGGCTTGCGTTGATTGTTGAGACGCGAATAGACCTTTATGAATCTGGGCCGTCTTTTCTTTTTGGTTTAACTCATTATTGGCGTACCAATAATCTGATTATATTATTTATGAGTTTTTATTTTTGACTTTTATATATATGTAAGTATATATATATTTGTTTTCTCTAAAAGAAATGAAAGAGTAGTTTTGTCTTGAATAGTTGTATCATTTTAATTCATGTTATTATGTCTCTTTTTAATATTTCTGATGAGAAATATTTATTTAAATTATCATGTTTATTTAAACACATATTTAAATACTCATCTTTTTATTTTGAAAATACCCAGTTATTTAAATATACGAGGGAAGAGAGTTACCCTCAAGTAGCAAGTGAAGATGGGACGAGAGAGACTAATTTTTTTAAGAGAGAGAAAATATTTTTTTCTTATCTTAACTATTTATTTGTGAATAAATGGTTATGATTTAATTAATAATTTTAAATTTTTTTTAATTTTTAAAAAATAGTTAAATTATAACCATCTTAATAGGTATATCACTCATCATCCAACCTGGATATTGAGACTCCTATCGCCCAAGGTACAAAGGTTGTATAGTCTAAGATCGCTTGCCATGGCATGTGTCGGCTCAACAACCCACCATGAATAGCCCTATCAGTTCACATTTTTTTTTCGCGCATTAAGAAAGTTTATCATAATTGGTCATTAAAAGTATGACAAATAATCTAAAAAAATTTGTCCCCGACTTGTACGATCTCTCCCAAAGTGGTAGTTGTCATATCAATCACTTCTTGTAATCACGTCAAAGAAGGAATGATATTTTCTAGTCAATTATAGTTGTCATGACAGACACTTATGATCACGTAATTATTCCTAAAATGAAAATTGCTATTGACAATCATTCATAATTATCTACACAGCTTATTAATTTTTTGTGGTCAACCATCTGCCAATCTTAGCACCCAACAACTCAAATACTATAAATACTCATTTATTCTCAAAACTAAAAAAAAAAAAAAAGGAAGAGAGGACGAAAAAGGTGCTACAAACAGCATATAGGAGGCCCTATTTAGTTCATTTTGGAGGCTTACCCGCCAGTACTTGTAGGAGGAGGCTTGCCCTCCAATCCATTTAGGAGGAGCTGCCCAAGGAATTCAACCCTCTGCCCAAAAGCCACTCTCTATACAGAAAGCCTGCTATCTATTTAGGGATTTTTTTTTCTATCCATGAAGCCCGCCTTCTATAACTCCAAAACGTCCCTCAATCGGACGCAAGTCGAAGACGCTTCTCAGTCGGGCACACCTCTAGCCATTCCTTAGTCGGAAGCATCTACAAACTGTCTCTCAATCGAGTGTACTTCCAAATCGCTTATTAATCGGGTGCACCTCTAAACCGTCCTTCAGTCAAGCGCACCTAGACACTTAATTCTCACTATATGCATCGACGCATCTTTTTATATCATTGTATTTTGTTATTCTTTTAAAAAAATATTTGCTTTGAGTATCCAACGATATATTAGAAAGTGAATCTTATCAATTATTTGACATCTTATTCATTTATTGTATTACGTAGGGTCTACATTTGAAGAGACGAGACCGAATTAGTTTTAATTTAACCCGACATGGATGATCGAGTGGTATCCTAACATGTATAACAACTCAAATCCAGGGATAGATCACATCCATTTAAAAATAAATGGATTAGATTAAAAGGAAAATAAACTCTATTTCTTAAGGAGATATATAAATTACTCTAACTAATACAATGGTTTGAAAAAGAAGGCAAATTTATACTAACTGATGGGTATAATTATTAACGACTTAAGAGAAAATTTTGTCAAATAATTTAGCCCATAATAAAATAGAAACCCAGTTTATCCGATATTTGAGCCTATTGGTCTATCCGATCGATTTACCTCTTGAATAGAGACGGAACCAACTCTAACCAACCCAAATCGATAACTTTTCTCTCTCATCTTATTCAACAAACTCGATTGCCAGTTTGGAACTACCGGTTGAACAATATTTTCTTATTTGTCTAGATGGTTCCTTAGGAGATTAATAGAGAAAATTAACTGTCCCTTTTTTCTATATAAGTCGCTCTTTTCCAACAATAGAGGAGGGACGACATTCAACAAAAAAAAAAAGCTAACAAAGATAATTTAAAGACGCTTTAAGTGTACACACTCTCTCTCATTAAAATACTTTCTACTAAACACATATAAAAAATATTATTTTTATAAGTATTTTTATTTTACATCCTCTATTTTCTTTTCACAGAAAAATATTACTGATTTGAACGTTAGAGGATATATTAAAAAATAAATTCCGCTAATTCTTTAATCATATATTTGTTATGTTGTACAGGAATCATATTCGGAATGTACGGAGATCGAACCGGTGTCAGACTTATCAAACAGTTCTTAATTTTTTAGTCCATATAATAATTCAAATCTGATGATGTATCTCTGACCAATAAAAATTTTACAAAATTTAATCAATATAATATAAATGGGCATATTTAAGCATGAATTGATTTTTTATGAATTGAGCACTGTGAAGGGTTGAAGTGATCAGCTGTGTTTAGTTTGGCTCTGATTATGAATTTTTTTTATAAATTTATTTTTTATTTTGAATAAATTTTAAATTTAAAAAAGAATTAATTTATAAATTATATTTTTGTATAATTAATAAATATTTTTATACAAAAAATTTTTATTTAAATTTATACTTAAATGCTAATTTAATTTAAATATTATAATTTTTAAAATATTTTATATTTTTAGATATTTTTATATAAATATAATTTTTTAAATAAATATATTAAAAAGTAAAAAAAAAGCATATTCATTGACTAGCTAAATTGGCCCGATTTAAATTATAGATGGGCACGGTTATAATTTACAGCCCGAGTGATAAGATTGTGTCCAATTTAAACTAATTTGGCCATCATATTTTTTTTTTCTAAATTTAATCCGTATACAAATAACTTAATTTCAATCACCTCTGATTATATTAATTTCATATATAATATTCTTATATTATCCCTGATATAATATAATATAAAATGAAATCTTTAGTAGAGATTTGCCAGTCCTTTTTTTTTATTGTGAACTCTTTCCTCTCCACTTGCATCATCACTTTATATCCCTTTATATTGTTAAAGTAATGCTATATGAATAAACAAAAGTGTTATTTATTCTTTTTATTTATAATTTATTTTTTTATACATAGAATATTTATTTATTTATTTTTTAATTTTTTTGAATTTTTAATGGTCCTATATATAAAAATTAATTATAAATAAATTACATATAAATCAAATAAGTAGCATTAAGTTTTAGCAGTCAATGGATCCTCCCAAGTCATCTGGTTGAGCGCACTCTTCAGGAAAGAGTTTTTTTATAACATTTTTAAATATTAAACATTTATATTTTTTAATGATTAATATAATTTAGTAAGTAATAAAAAATTAATATAAAAATTATATTTTAATATGTTATTTTTAATTATAATCTTTCATATTATAAATATAAATTTTAACAATCAAAAAATTAAAAAAAAACTCAAAATTTAGAACAATTGTAACATAGCCTAGTTCTTAACTTAGAATTGATTATTATCGAAGAACAAAAAGCATATAAAAACTGTTAAACGGGGCAATCGTAAAATTAAAAACCCTAAAAAAATTATCCGAAACAAAACCCGAAAAGATTCCAATACTCTGAACCAAAACCGGGCCGTTCAGTTTGGGTTTTTGATTTCTTCGGACACCCATGGCCAGATAGGCAGCCAAAATTGGAGCTGTGAGCATGAAAAGCAAACCAGAAACGAGAAGGTAAACCACATCATACACGAACATAGATTTAACCATCATCATGGTGCAGTTCTAAAGGAGAGAAACGCACGGCTATAAAGTTAGTTAACAACTCTATACAAATACCATAGTATCCCTTAAAACGAAGAGGACAACATAACAGCAGAGATCCTCATGGGGTACCCTATTCTACTTCGAATATTACTTTCGAGAACGCCGCTACTTTCCCAGCTTCTGCAGTCAGGCAAGCACCCTCCTCAGTTGACTATATTCCTTTGTTCCATCTGCAAACGAGCATCAAAGGTTTATTTTCAAGTCAGAAAGTTGAAGAATGCACAGAAAATGAAGCCGACTGATATGCTCTAAAAGAATGATGAGAAAACCTTAGAAAAATGAAAGAGGGACTTCGATACAACAGTACATTATCGACGCATTAATTGATGGTCATGGTGTCTAATAATGGAAATGGCTTCTTTATAGAATGAAATATCGATATATACAAATATTGGGAGCCTGAAAACAATAGTTTTATAATATTGCAATATACCAGCTGATATACTCGGATACTGATTAATAATTGGATGATAATTAGCCAATATCGACTGATACTTTCCTGCCAGGTTACGACTTGCAAAAATAATTTTGCATCTAATATGTCTAATACGGATACAATTGCCCGATATAACTGATATCAATAATGGTTATAACTGATACTAATATTTTTATCAATAAGTCTCCAGCACAATGTAAACTAAGACCATATAAAAAAGATCCAAAATGGTCTTCCCCAGATCCCACGCATAGAGGAAAATTTGTGCACTGAGTTGCCCTTTCTAATATAGGAAAACCTTCACCGTTGTCATGGCTCAAAATATCCCACCTTCATTTGAAACAAACTACTAAACAATGCTATAGAATATCTCTACACATTAGAGGATGTATGTAGTTGAAGTGGGGGAGCAGTTGCCTTATATACAAGCAAACAGCGTTAGACAGTTCCTAATGAAGGAACCATCATTTTCAAAGACTTCCAATCCAAGATAACTACGTGCCCTGAAGATGAGAACATGGACAAGATCCTTGATGAGAAGAGATTAAATGGTCATATAAGTCTCAGTTCATAATGACAATAACAACACATTTCTAATTTTCCATCAAATTATTTTGCCATCAACTGCTAATTAACTTCTCCATATCAGAAAATCATAGTCATGCTGGTTTTTCTTTTTTCTTACTCAGAATCAGGCAGATTTAACTGCTTCAATAACATTTAAGAGGATATCATTATATTGATTGAAACTTACGGGTGGATCTGATTTCTATTAAACACTTCCAAGGATGGAAATTGGCCCTTACTCCTCTTTCTCTTCTTTCCATGGAATGAAAGATTGCTGATATTCAAAACATCAACCGATGTAAATCGGTTTGGGGCCTATCACCAATGTGTCTCAATACCAAGGGCAAAATCATCATATATTGTCGTATCGGTAATATTATAGTAATATATTAGCCGTTATCGTCCCTCGGGTTTCGAGTTGTAAAAAATTTATGTTTGATATATCCAACACCAACACATATCACTGGATATATATTTTGGAGGGGGGGGGAGTTTATTTATTCACAGTTTTTCATTTGCATTTGATCTGAGTTTAATAATTCAAATTATTGCAATTGCATTTGATCTCAACTCAAAGCAAGCTGGGAGAAACACTTACTTATACTATGCATCTGAGGACGATTGCTGTCGCTGTGGTGGAGCCTGTGGCCACATCCCCGGAGGCATGTACGCATGTGGCGGCTGGCCCATCACAGGAGTGCCCATCATAACTCCAGCAGCACCAGCCTGGGGAGAGTTCTGTGCTGACACGTAATAGTATGGCGGGAGAGCATCAGTGGGCCCTGCAACCGGCACCGGTCCTCGAGGGATAGCAGAAGCAAGCATGTCGTCCTTCAGATCTTCCCTTGGGACGATATCAACCAGAAAATCGAAGATGTCAGTCCTCGTGATTGCTGCCGCAATGTCGTTCTTCTGCAGAGTCCGCCGCTTGTTCTCCTCCGTGTGGTTCCATGACCGCAGTGTCAGCTCCAAGATGAACATCTCGCATGCCCTTGCAAAGACGACTGGCGCCTCGGCCGATATCATCCTGACATCCTCATCGGCCTTCATGATCTTCTTGATCCTCGCCAATGGCAGGCTATGGTTTTTGAAATCAGTAACCTTCTCAATCTCTTGGTACTGGTTTGCCCAAAATGCCTGGAGCTGCTGCTGGAGCTGCTGTTGCTGTTGTGTGTGGATCTGCTGATAAGCAAGCTGGTGCTGAGCAAGCTGCGACGCAGCTGGCTGCACAGCCGCATGAACAGCCCCGACAGATGTGACTATGGCTGCAGGTGCCGGTGCGCCCGTCACTTGATTGGATGGGTATGCACCTCCATATTGACCAACCTGTCCTTGATGATCCATCCTATGCAGCATGCATAAATGAAGCAAATCAATTTATGTTTATCACCATTTGAAAGAGTATCATTAAGAGCATATGAAACCTTGAGTTTCACCAATGTAGTTAAGGTAGCTCGATACATGAAACTCTGCTATGCGAGAAGCTCAGGAAAAGGTCAAACTATTTTTAAATCCATCTTATGTGGTTTTATTTTATATTATGAAAGATACAATTTCTCCTAAATCATACAACAACTCTACTGCTATCACGAATATACTAAGCCTTAATACTGTTTGGTGGGACAATACACAACATGTTGAACTTTACGGTAATGAGGTCAAAAATCATAGTAGATTTTATGACATAGGAGAATCACTCGCTCAATATTAGTTTTATTTATTTTTTCTTTTTTTTCTTTTTTATTTTGTTTTGTGTGTTGGGGAGTGGGAAATACTGGGAATCAAGAGATTGTCATGTTGAGAATTCATTTAGACTTTGTCTTTCAGATTTACACCATTCTATAAGCTCGTTTCAACTAAATTTTTGCGCCAATTGTTTTCCCAATAGCTAGTTAGAGAACATTTACAATGTTATACTATTTAAATGTTTATTTTCTGTCCATTGATAGAACAAAAAGGTTATGTCATACGACTTCCTTTCTATAGGTCTTATTAGATAATATAACACTCTTTACTCGTTTCTCCATTTTAAACAACTTGCACTATCTCTATGCACTAGTTTTTCTAAAATTATCGCCTATACTTAGCTTATATTCCAAGTATCAAACCTATGTGTTCTCCTTGCTAAAAGAATCCATTTGACTTGCATCTCTGTTCTTACAGATTACCAAG
This sequence comes from Nepenthes alata, assembly GCA_028571085.2. NCBI lineage: Eukaryota > Viridiplantae > Streptophyta > Magnoliopsida > Caryophyllales > Nepenthaceae > Nepenthes > Nepenthes alata. The sequence continues at coordinate 5,802 of JAOVVI020003049.1, read as the reverse complement.
TCTTGATATCATTCATTCAGGCACGAATTGAAAAACATTCACTGTCTATCCAAATCATTATCTCATCGTCTCATATCCCCTGTTATCCTCACCGTCGACATCCCTTGCATTGCCACTATCAACATCTTCCCATACTTTTCTCGTGTGCTAATATTGTTTATTTATTGTTCTCTGTTTAAAAGCAACTTAATTGCTCACCCTTTTAGCATCCAAAAAATACATTCGTCCTTCTTATGATCATCATGTCAGCTTCAAGCTCTTCCTTATATAAAGTCCTTATGTTCAATGTTGCCACACTAATTCTACTACTTTGAACTAGTCTCTTTACCTGTCAATGACCAAGCCTTTGTGTATTGTAAACTGATGCTACGGCATTCAATTCCATTGATTCCCAGTCACCCATATCAAAGGCAGATGCGACAAAGACAGTTTCACCTGCTGGATACGTTTCACAAACACGCCTTTAGGGATATTGCTTGATACACGTGCTTGATATCTTTTGTCATAAGTCATCAAGATGGCCCACAAAGCATAAATACGATATCAAAAACCCGTAACTCACACAACTTTCCTCTTTCAACTACAACCTTCGCAAGCCTTATTCAACATCTCTAAGTTTTGTTCCGATGACAATCACATCTCTAGCATCCTTGACCTCAATGATTCAGGTAAGCTAATCCTTTTCTCCTCTTTTTACCAGTAAATTGCCTCTTCTTTCTTTAATTGTCTACATAGATCCACCAATCCAACCTCAAAGTTCAATTAAGCTTCCATATAAACCCCAAAACACTCAAACTTTCCTCTTTCGACCTATTCAATCCTTCAGCCGCCAGTTCCATGCAGTATGAAGATAGCATCTTTATCATTCTTGATCCTGCTGAATCAAGTAAGTCAATCTTTCTACCCTCTTTTCTTCTATTTGTTGTTTCTCCTTCATTAGGTCTTTTGATCTATAAATCCTACATCATAAATAAAGTTTCCATATAACCATCCGATCTGTGTCAGATCTGTGTGATGGGCCAACTGCAAGGCCGGCATCAGCAGCTCTCCGCTCCTATGTCCCTCAATGTCCTTTCTCCAGTTGTAAAATCTGGAGTTGGTTAATTATCCATCTGTTCATTAGATCAATTGTGCATGAAGGTCAGCCACAAGTTATAAAGGCATCCTTCTTGTAGGAAAGGATACTCAGCCGATCGGCTGATGGATTCGACAATAACACCAAACAAAACAACATAGCTAGTCTAGATTAGTCAGGTCCATGGGAATTTGTTAATTTCAGGTCTGCTAGAACCGTTAAACTTGTTAATTCCTTTTTTTTGGTTTTTACCCAACCAAATGAACGACAGCCATAGTAAAAGCTTTAACTAATCTCCTCACACAAATTAATCAAATGAATGTGACTATCAACACTAGCATAGTAACTTTTCAAAAACTTCAAGCTACAATCTCTCATAAAAATCTTGAAACAACAGTAACTCATGATGAATAGTAGATTATACTTTGGTCAGTCAAATGGAGAAACCAAAAGGGGGGGGGAGATCAAGAAAACAAAACCAATAAACTGAAAAACAATGTCTATGACATCTCTAACTACTACTCTGCACAAGATCTATGTGATATATCTTAGATTTATCACTTACAACACCCTCCGGTGAAAGAGGATGCCCCCAATTTAATACAGAAAAGATGTTCAATCTCTAACTATTTTCAAGGTTAGAATGTAAGAGGGGGAAAAGGGAACTCCAAACATAAAAATGGGTGAAATTACCTTTTTGGTACTGCATAACACTAGAAATAAGATTGATAGTTACACTCCCTGAAATTCCGTTTAATTGTTTCTTAATGACTCCTCCCATGATTCACAAATATGCTGATTCAGCAATAAGCTGGTAACTATTCCACAATTCCCTATTTAATTGTTTCTTAATGACTCGTCCCATGATTTCCAGATATGCATTTGCATGAAGAAGCATCAATAAGACAGTTTGCAGGCAGCATCAGTTGTTCGCAATGCCACTTTCCTTACAAAACATTAGTCCATACTTCTATATTTTGGCTAAGTTATGAGCTTTCCAAAAATATAACTACTTCAAGATAGCCTAGTATATATATATATTCCAAATCTTGACATAAACATACCCTAACACGGAATCTAATGCCCAAGTTCTGAGAAACAATGAACTCCACAAGGATCATTCCACATAAACTTTAGATATGAATACTAAAATTTATATGGGATCAAAAATAGAGAAAGATAGGAATGAGGGGAAAAAGGGAAATATCAAACAGCAGAAAAGAGGAGACAATCCTTTCAATGGTTATAAATATATAGCAACTAGATACTTGGAGCTGGAAAAGGATGAAGAAGATCGACACTTTTACCCCGAAGAATCTGTAACACATTAAGAGCCAACCCTAATATCAACTGAGAAGTCGAAAAGACACAATTACTAAGTTACACATACATGATATCACACTCAAATTTCATACAACACCTTTTCACCCCTGAATGATAGCATTTCAATTGCTATAGGGTTTATACTTCAGAGAAAAGTCAAACAGACATTTTTTTTAGAAGGAGAAACAATGATTAAACAGTCCATTTAAAAAAAAAAAAACAGAGAGATGATTCTTTGATGAAATCATAGAGTCCCCCCCCCCTCCATTAAAGGGGTGAAGTTACTAGACCGATCAGTAAGCCCAAAAAATAAATCATGCAAAAATGACCATGATAGCATGGGATCCTTTCAATCAAGTTAACGGGTTTCTCTTTGGGGCCATCAAGCAGCAAAAAATGAATTCATGCCGACCGACCCGGACACGATATTTATATGCCTAAAATTCGAGGGTAAATTTAAACTTCAATTGCAGCCCTCCTAACAAATTTAAGCACCTAAAATTGGGGAAAAGATGGAAACCCACAATTCAAAAAAAACAGAAAGAAAAAGAACAACAATTTAAAAAAAAAGAAATAAAATCGGACAATTCTAGTGCGTTCTCTTTTTTGAAATCGAACCTATAAATAGGCAGCCAGCCGTAAAACGGAAACCAAAAAGATTAGATTTTTTTAGCAGTTTTAAGGATTTTGATAATGCGATTAAGCCGAGAATGGAGGAGTGGAAGTACGGAGTACCACAGATGAGAAGAAGCAATGATTCCGCCGCTGTTTTTGGGGGTTGATGGAAAGGGAAGACAGAAATGGAAAAGGAGGAGATGAGCGGAAAAAGAGCAAAGAGTTGAGACTTCAATTTCTCTGTTGATGTCAGACGGAAACTTCTAACGTTTTCCGGCCTACTTTTTCTTTAATTCCAACTTTACCCTTCGCAGTTCATCGGGAAAAAAAGTACTTACCTAATTTATCTAAATTTTATTCTTCATATATAATTTTATTTATTTTTAATTAATTTTTTAGATTATTATTATCTAAATTATCAGATACTCTTATTAACTATCAATATTAATTTGGTGATATTTAAAAAATTAGATGACATTAAAAAAATTTAAAAGTTATTTTAAGTAATATTTATTTAAATACTACAATTGCCATTTAAATAAAATTTAAGAATAAATATGTCAAAAATATAAACGGAAAATAGTTGACAACAAAATAGAACACTTTATTTATATATATATATATATATATGATGGGTATACCAATATTGGGTTGGCTCAAAGAAAGTCAACAGAAGCCCAAAAGGGACGGTCAACACTTTGACGACCCATTTAGAGAACGAGCCCAGAAATTGATAAACCCAGGACGGTCAACTCGCTCGCAGACGATCAACTCAACGTTGACCGTCCGCGTTTTGCACGTTGGGCCCAAAAAAGATTTTATACAGTAATAAGCCTGATCCGTTTGAGCCCACGATCCGTCAGGCATCCAACAACGGCTTTTCAGACATCTTCCACGATCCCAACTGACACCAAAAATGGATATTGATAAAATTGGCATCTTTCCCATAAGGAATGTACCAGAATTTCCCAATTTCTTCCCAACTGGAGTTCTCCGATGGTATCATGTCTAAAAGGAAAGTGCCCGACTTAGAAAGCTGTTGGTTACCTCAGAAGGAAACTATCACACCCAACTTGACAACTGGCATCTGCTCCAGAAGGTAAGCCAGCCAAGGTCCACAGAGGGGATCACTCCTTCCAAAGAAGGAAGATCACCCTCTCAACCATAAGTAAGCCCTTAAATTATCATTCAAGGCACGCTTTCAATCAGGCTTTCAATCACGCTTTCAATTACTCTGGCAAACACACGAAACACGAAACACGAAAAACTATCCTCATCTCTTTGCTGGAGCTCCCAAAAAACTCCTAAGGCAACAACGCGCTTTTGACAGCCATCACTGCCTCCCCACCATCCAAATTCAAGACGGCGGTTTTCGCCTCTCTTTCATCTGGATATACACACTCCTGTTCTCTTTCTCTCTCAATTTTTAGTTTTCTACTACCGTTCGATCATCGAAGGCTATTTACTGACTTGAGCGTCGGAATGTTTTTGGTGAGATAACTTTCCGCCGACATGTTGACCTCCTATGCTTTTTAGTGGTGTGCAAGATTTACGCTCAGAAAACGGAACCGATTCAACCATCCAGACGAATCCGAATCCGTTCGAAATTTGAATTTAGGTACGCATTAATATATATATATGTGTGTGTGTTTGGAAAACAATGAAGTGGGATAAAATTTTTGCATAGGTTGGTTTAATTAACTTTTTTTTAAGTCTTACAATATTTTGCTTCATGGACAAAGGACAGTTCAATGTCAAAAAAAATTATAAAATTTAAAAAAATTATTAAATTATATTAAAATTATTATATATCATTTTATTTTATGTTATATAAAATAATATTTCTACTATTAAAACTTATAAACTATCAAATTACAAGACCATAACTTTGTCATTACATTAAAGCTTAGTTCAATGGATACTAAGCATAATTGCTAAGGTAATACAAGAACAGTATTTAATCTGAAAAACTCAATATTAACTATAATAATAAGGTTAATATTGCAGTGCTAACACCCAAGCATTATCAGTATATTTATTTTAACGTAATATTTTATATATTTATTTATTTTTATTTAAATATATTAATATTGATAGAATGAATCTGGTCCATTAAAAAATGTTCCTACGATGGTTACATGTTAATAAACAGGAAATTTTCTTCTACTTAGTACAATAAGAAAATTCATTGAGGAATTGCATAGTTGTATATAATATTAAAAATCAATAGTAAAATCAAAGAAGTAAAATACAAATATATGTAAAAGGCAGATAAAATCATTTGTCTGTTTTCTTCCTTAAAAAAAAAATCAAATATTTAGTTATATTAGAATAACAAAGTAAGAACTGAATCATAAATGATAATTATATATAAAAATATTTTACGATGATTCTATAAATTTCCTTAAAGCATTTATATATTTT
>JAOVVI020003048.1:9783-19804 GCA_028571085.2 Nepenthes alata | reverse complement strand
TTAACATGAAAAAATTTCATACGATAGAATATTCTATCTATCTATATAAAGAGACTAATTCTTATTAAAATTTATCAATAAAAAATAAATCTTATCTAAAAATATTATAAATTTGACTAAAAACTATGCTCATTATTCAGGTTGGGGGGTTGGGGATGGCTCAATCTCTTTAAGAGATAGAGATTATTTTTATCTATATTTTGATTATTTATTTTAAAATAAATTATTATAATTTAATAATTAATTTTAATTAATTTTTTATATTTTATAAAATACTTAAATCATAAAAATTTATTCAAATATTAACATTTTGATAGGTCTGGTTGACCCAGAGCCCAACCCATAGGAGTAGAAGCAGCCTAGTATACATTTATCTAAGACCAAGGCCCAAAAGGCACGGTGGAGGCCAATTCAACCCACCGAAAAGCAGAAAGCCCGAATGACGATGGCCCACCACACGACATGTTGAGCCTAAGGACCACACAGCAGTACGACAGGTATTTCTCAAAGACCAAGGCTCAAAAGGTGCGGTGGTGGCCATTTCAACCCACCGAAAGGAGGAAAGTTGAGTGACGGAGATAGGCCAGGTGGCCTGTTGAGCCCAAGGACCACACAGCAGTACGGTTGACCTAGGTAGATCGACTTAGATCATTCAATAAAGAGTGGGTAATTAAGGTTGCACGTAGTGTCGTGCCCTTAGTTGCCACTTCTCCATAGCCACCGGCAGTCCCAATAATACATCTCGAGCAACTAGGCAGAACCTGCCATAATATTGTTATGACAACTATCCTAATAGCCTCGAAAATATCAACAGAATATTCTCTCATACGGCATATCACTTCAAAATATCAACTACAACTCTGCAATATTTTCAAAAAGGCGACAATTACTATATGCGTCATCTACACAATTGCTGAGATGGTACAACAGATCTGCCAAGGCAACCAACATTAGCCGTAAAGCCTAAGAAAGATTACACCAACTATAATTCTATAAATATATTTTCACCCTTACCGGAAGAGGGACCGAAAATCTCTTACCTTAGAACGTTCCAGAAGGAATATAAAAGCTATCTGTCAAGCTACTCTGTCTTCAAGCGCATCTACTTATATGCCACTCAACTTACAAATACCCACTGGCTCAAAAGTCGCTCTCAATCGAGTGTATCAATTGGAACCCTGCCCTCCAGTTTGCACTTAACCCCCTCCTATGTGTATCCATGCATCTTATATCATCTATCTTTTTCTTATTTGTGAAAAGATTTTTAATTTGAGTGTCGAAAGATATACTAAATTATAAGTTTCATCATACTCTGATATCTTATTCATTTATTGTGGTGTACATGATCCAATTTATTTGAAACGGAGATCGGACTTATTTCAGTTTGATTCGTGAAGAGAGATCAGGCGATTTTCTAACTTGTACAGTAATCTAAATTTAAAAATATATCAATCTTAGATTAAAAAAATAAAAAAAAAATGAAACCCCTCTAATCTCAAAATCTACACTGACTCTGCAGTGTCACTAAATAAATTCTATTCGACATAGAAGGGCAGTGAATGTCACAGCGTACAAAGTCAATATAATGGTAAAATAGTAATTACAACGCACATGGCTGCCAAGGCTCGTCCCTGAAATCTATGCACACGCTGACCATGCTTCTGTATAAATGATAGGATACGGCCAATTTCATTATTCTATTGAAAATTTGTTGTTAATTTTTAATATTAATGTTACATATAAAATAGTATTTAATTAAATATTCTTTTATAGTTGTAAATTGTTAAACGATTAGTGGAGATATTTTTATTTTATTTTATATATTATTTATTATTTTTTTAAAAAAATATAAGATAAAAAACCTAAAAAATATTAAATAATTATATTGACATATTTTTCATTTATTAAAATTTAAAATTTAATAAAAGTGTTACTTCAACATTTATATTTATACTTATAAATGATAACCAAATTACATCAATTATATATATATATATATATAAACATTTCTAGAAAAGACCACCTATAATTTTTCAATAAAAAAAAAAGAGAGTAAAGAAGATCTGTCTAGTAGTTGATTCAGAAGCAAAATAAAAAAAAAAATAAAAAAAAATGATAAAAATGGTCTCAGTATAGACTCAAGGAACAAAAATTTCAGCCTCATTTCTTTGGTGCATGAAGGGGGTATTTATAGGAAGAGTGAAATCTATTATGTTACGGAAGGGACACGTGGCACTGGCATGTCAGGGACGCCTGCCACAGCCTAGCTAATGCGGCTTGCTAGGAACACGTGTCGCCAGGACAGTGGTGGCGGTACCTGCTTTGTAGGAACGGAGCACTAGGGGTGCCAGGCCTGCTGATACGGCGTGCCAGGAGCCATTGGATTCATGATGACGCGAACTTTTTCGGTTACAGGGAATCATCCGAGTTGGCGCGGTCGGACACTTTGATCTCTAGTGAGGAGACGCTAAAATGGTTTTCGGGCGCTTCTTCGAGTTTTCTTGATGATGTCAGTCCCCGCTAGGGTCCTTGTACTTCTCATGGAGTAAACGGATCTCTCGGGCTTCCGTCGCTATTTAAGCCTCTTGGGCCGTGGGCATGATTTTGGGCCTTTCTTTTGGGCCGTATTTTATGGGCTATAGTATCGGGATCTGACAAAATTATTTTTTTTCTTACAAATAAGGTAAAGCTGATTATTTTTTAAAAAAAGTAAAATAAAATATGCCGTGTGTGGGTTTTTTTTTTTTTTTTGGTAATTTTGTCAAATTTCCATGAGTATTTGTTCTATATATGAAAAGATCAAAGACTGTACATTAGGAATTAAAAAGCATATAGAAATAACTCTATAAATACCGATACTAATAAACATTTTTATTTCACTTTAATGAGTTATTATATGAAGATTATATAGCATATCCATTATTATTATATTAGACAATTTTAAACACAGTATCATATATATATTATTTTAGAAAAATTTTTTACATAAAATTTTTAATATTCTGCTTGTCCTATACTTTGATACCAATTTTGTATTTACAATTGATATTTATTTGGATGACATGATGCTCATCCTTTCATTTATTTTTACAGTAGCCCGTTATTATAAATAAACACTTCTTCTGTCCTTAAAAAATATAAAAAAAAAGAGAAAAAAATTATGGGAAACATTTATTTAGAATGTTTCTCGACTATTTATCAATTTTATTGTCTAAGTTTTATTTTTTTCACATAAATTTAGTGACACCATAATTGGCTAGATCAACATCAACAAAAAACAGATGATTACCACTGCAATAAGCCAACTTGATCATCAACAATACCGGCTGCAATAAGAGAAGCAGTGATTAAGCAACCGAAGAAAAAAAAGCATATTACGAGCTTAATAATCAACAAAGAAAAAAATAATAAGATTTAAACTCGAATTAAGCACGAATTTGCAAATATCAAACATCAACTAGACTACTTATAGCTTATAAATTGATGCATATTGCTGAGATCAATGTCTAACTTTTGATTTCTTTCCATACCTCTAATGGATGCCCCCATCTTTACTCTTCCTCCTAATTTCCTCTAGAAATCAATGCAACTTTATCTGATTTTTAGTGACTGTTTAGTGATTTTATTCTCTATTTTTATCTTAATGTAAATTTTATACGATCTAAAGTTTCAGATCAAATTGACAAAATGCATCATGAAATGTGGGCAAAAGGAAGTGATCAGAAGACTGTAATTATTTCTACTCCATGCCCACTAATTAGGCACCAAAGATGATGCGATATTGAGAACCAAACCATTGATATGTACAAAATCGAGCAAAAAAAATATAAGTTGGTTGTTGTTAAAATGAAATTAAAAATTTAGACTTAGAAAAATTTTAAGTGGAGTAATGTAAATAATCTATAATTATTTTATCATCAATAAATATTATACTGAATTGAATAAAATAACAAAGAATGATTCATATTATTGTTTTAAATTGTTGCATGATTATTATATTAAAAAGTCAGAATACACACCAACAAAATTTCTATGGATTCTATACTTTAATAATTGTTTAGCCAGCCAACTTTGAAGAAGTCACTCACCACAAGGAATAGAAAAAAAACCAAAAAAAAAACAAAAATACTAGGGCAGAAGGGATTATGATGACTAAAGAGAGACATGGGAACCAATTGACAATCGAATGTACAAAAAATATTCATTCTGTCACCCATTTTATCTGTGCTTAAGCAGAAGAAAAAAATAACTGTTGATATTTCTTTAAAAAATACTGAAAATAAAATCAAGTTAAAATGATATAGATTAATCTATTCTTCTTGCTTTTTACGTGAAAGATCTCATCATTTTCATAGGAACTTGAATTCGATCTCTTTTCTATTTCCATTTAGGAATACTTTTTATATTTTTAAGTCACTCTAAAACCTAAAAAATATATAATTGAAATAAAACCATATATAGGATTCATAACTCTAAAAAGGGTTATACTAATTAAACTCATATCTAGATCTAGATGGCTTCATCTGAAAACATAGCACTTGGCTTTTCTTATATTTGACACGAATATTTGACTCCTACTAAATTAATTATTAGGTTATTCTATAGGTTGGTGCAAATGATTTTGGCTCACTGTACAGCCCATAATATACTATTAGGTATGCCAAATACATCAAATTTTGGTATCGGTATAGACGATATGCAACATAAAACTGATTAGCTACTCAGACGGAGATTGTGATGGATCATTTCATGACTTGAGAAGCATATCAAATCAAGTAATACCAATACAATAGATTTTTAGAATAATTTGTTCCTCCTTTTAACCATGCAGGAGAATCTAAACTTCTCTTTATAGAAAGAGTACATGCACATTGAAAAGGAATATTAGCAAAGAAGAAACTATTTTATGTTTGTACAATAGTTAATATTATAGTTAATTTATAAAAGTTACAATCTTGAGCTGATTTGATTGATCATAATTTGTTTGATCATGAATACCTTTCATGATACCCCTGTCAAGCCAATGGGTAGTGTAACGACATTCAACACAGAACGAAGTTGGAAGTTGGGAGAACTAACGGGACACCAACGACTTTATAAGGACATCGGCAATCTGATTTTTGGTGAACAGGAAGAGGACATTAAGAGTATATTGTAGAACCTTTTTCTGAACAAAATAATAGTCAATCTCAATATATTTGATAAGGACGTAAATCAGAGGATTGCTTGTTAAGTATGTTGATCCGATATTATCACAATATAGAACAAGATTTATAATCAGAAAAATTCTAATCTCACCAATTAAAAATTGCAACCATAGGATCTCAATAGTGCCACTAGCAATAACATGGTATTCGGTCTCAGTATTAAAGTGGGCGGTAATAAATTATTTCTTAAAGCTCCACAAAATGAAATTGGGCCCAAAATAAGCACAATAGCCGCTAATAGGTTTGCAATCATCATGATTGCTGGTCCAATCCGGATCGAAACACACATAAAGTTGGAAGGATGAACTACAACAAAGAAGAAGGCCAAAGTTGATAGTGTGCTTGAGGTAACACAAGATGTGCCTAATTATTGTCCAACGATCTGTAGTGAATTTATATATGAATTGACATACCTTGTTCACGAAGAAGGAAATGTCGGGATATGTAAGAGGCAAATAATGAAGGGTGCCATCAGTGCTTCAATAAAGAGTGGCATCTAAATATGTGTAGGAAGAGGATGTGGGAGATGTCATTGCAAATTCATGACTAAGGAAGTTAATAACCTAGTCAATGGCTTTGTTGGGGGAGTCAGTGATGATGATATTATCCACGTGCACAAAAACAAATATGGTGAAAATGGATGCATGATAAATGAAAAGAGAGGTTTTCGTTTGGGAGTGATGGAAACCAAGGGCAAGAAACTTGGTCACAGATACAGGAATACCCTGCTCGTGGAGTTTTCTTAATACCATATAAGGCCTTATTCAATTTACACACATTAGTTAAGAGTTGAGGGTGAACATAACTCTTAGGTTGAGATATATAGACCTCTTTAGTAATATACTCATGCAAAGAATGCATTTTGGACATCAATTTGTCAGATGGGCCAATCGTTAGAGACGACATAATTGAGATCAAGGCAAATAGAAGTTAATTTAAGCGTCTTCATAATCAAGGCCTTCTTGTTGATGATAGTCTTTGACAACAAGAGGGGCCTTGAGATGATCAATAGAACCATTAGATTTGCACTGGATTCAATTCACCAATTCATGGCCTGACATGCTAATGCTAGGATGATAGGGAACAAGAGTTTCTTGTTTCATTTTTCCTGAGGGCATTGAACTCCAAATCCATGGCGTCATGCCAGCCAACGTATTTGACAGCTTCTGATAAACAAATAGGCTCCAAAAGTGAAGTACTAGTAAAAAGAAATGTTTTAGAAACAAATAGGCTCCAGAGTTAGTAGTTGATTTTACAAAGTAAGTCAACTGTAAAGTTCAGGACAGGAAGACAATTTTACAGAGTAGGTGGTAGGTTTTGCAGTGCACGCGATTATCTTGCAGAGTAGGTGCCGCCCGATACACTTGTATATATATGTGTGTACATTGCTACGTTTTAACCATGGAAGACACAAGAGAAACAAAAGGAGTATACTTTTGTTCTTTGAGAGTTTGTGTAACTAGGGTTTTTGTAACCAAAATTTTTTCATAGTGAGATTTGTGGACTAGTGTCATGTGGTTTTCTCCATCTTATTTAGAAGAGGGTTTCTACGTAAAATACTGTGTGTCTTGACTCTCTTTCTTCCTACAGTGTGTGATTGTGTGTATCATTATTTTCTTTTGATTCTTCTATATTGTCGGCGCTATTTTTCCTAACGGTTACCGTACCACACCATTGGGAAGCTTCTTTGTTTGTACGATATTATGTTGATAACGTGTTACCATCCGATGGGTGCAAGCCAGAGGAAGCTATGGAGCAGGATTCGAACAGGCTGTGATTAGGGGAAGCTGCCCAGTTGAATAAGGAATGGTGGAAGCTAAAATGTACAGTTGACTAGCTGAAGGATAATTAATGTCATTGCTGGGTGCAGGAGACAGAAAGCTTGTAGGAGTAGGAGGCAATAAAGAGGGGGAGGAAGAGTCCAAAGTGGCAAAATGGACTTCGGGCAGAGAGGCTTGAGAAATTAATAGACTTGAATTGAAAGGTGTTAAGGCTAGAGAGGAAATAAAGAAAGTAGGGAGAACGACGGCTTGGTTGGAGAAGTTTTGGAAAGTGGAGGGATTTTCTGAAGGTGGAGAGATTTATGATTAAGACGTGGGATGAGAGAAATTTTTGAATGGGGAAAAATCCTCCAAAAATATCACATGCCTAGAAATAAAGATGTGGACTAATTCCTATGAATATGCATTACTTGGACCGAAAATCAAATTTATTTTTATTAAATGGATGTAAATAGGGCTGATAGATGCACCCAAAAACGTGAGACTGAGAAAAGTCTGAGAATTATTCATTGAGTTTTTCAAAGGGAAAAGTGGTACCAACGGGAGAAGTAGGTAGCTGTTTTATTTGAAAAACTGTTAATTAGAAAGTATGATCACAATAGTAAGTAGGAATAGAAGCATGAGAGAGGAGAGTAAGGCCAGTTTCAATGATACCGTGGTACTTCTTCTCAATTGTGCCATTTTTGTTGAGATGTGTGTGGATAGGAGATGCGATTTTGAATGCCAATTCAAACAAAACTTATATAAATTGTGAAATTTATCACCCTAATCAGTTTGAACGAATTTAATTTTCTGATTAAAAAATCATATAATTTGGACTTGAAAAAATTTGAATATAGAAAGAACACCATATTTGATAATGATGGCAAAAAGCCTAGTGTATTTGCTAAAATGATCTAATGAGACATAATATTTATTCCCAGAAATGGACATATAGGAGATATACCCCAAACATCAAAAAAGATTAAATCTAAATGATCTCTTGACTAAGACTAACACATAACAAAAGGAAGACGATGGCTTTTGCTATGTTGATAGGCATCACATACAACAAGAGCATTATTGTCTAAGACAAAAAGATGAAATTTGGGAGTAATGCGACAAACAGTATGGCAGGCAGGATGACCAAGACGAGAGTGCCAAACGCATAGACAAAACAACGCGTGGAAAGACCATTAGGAGGTAATAGTGAAGGAAAATTGTAGAGGCCATCTCTAGTCCTGCCTTACTAGAGCTCATTCCCCGGGTGCTCGTCCTTCACAGAAAAGTAATCAAAGTGAAATTCAACAAAAAAATATTATTATCACCAGTAAATTTTTGAATAGAATTTAAATTTTTTTTAAACTCATGAACATGTAAAATATTATTCTAGAGAAAATAGGTATTTGTAGAGTATAAGTGAGATATGTCAATATGAGTAATCTCCAAACCTGTGCCATTACCAACTTGAATATGTTCAGTGCTAGTATATGGCTCAGCATTTTCAACTTTTGAAAACCATGGGAGATATGATGAGTGGATCCAGCATTTTGATAACTAATGTGGATCAGACTAAGATGGTGGCATGGTGAGGTAAGCTTGCATGCAATTGGATTGCACAGGAGCTTGACAAGAACAATCAAGTCGATGATAGTAAGAGAGGGCTGCAAGGCCGGTTTTGCCACACACTTGACAAATAGGGAGAGATTGCTTAGAGTTGGTATAGCCTTTGCCTTGACCACGCCCATGACCATGGTTGAAAGAATTTGGGAATTATGAGGGTTAGGACTTTTACCATTACTATTTGTATTGTTATGCCGAGTCACCATATTGACAGGTCCAATTGAGACTTATTCAGGAGAGTTGAACTTTTCAAGCTATAGGTCGTAAGAGAGAATGTTGGGTTTTTGGTCACTCCCTTGTGAATAACTCAATAAACATAAAGTTGTTGGAGGTTTGTATGAGGCTCTTGGGAGGATCGGAGTATTTGTCGCGTGGCAAAGGGCCAGGAAGCAGGATCAAGTCGAGCACTTTCGAGGTACTCAAGCGCTGATGCCAGATTGATGCAAGATTGTTGGCGCTTGCTTTATGCTTGAGTGGTGAAGAGACACGAATTCTAGACTTAGTAAGCTCGCTAGGCATTCAAGCATGGAATTCAGGATCAGTGTGCTCAATCTGCGCTTGTTAGGCGCTCGAGCGCCGATACGCGATATAAAACGCAACTCATGTATTTTAGGGTTATATTTTCTGAAATCTTTTTTTACAAGAGGCGCCACACATATAGAGAGGAGAGAATAAGAGAGAAGAGGGAGATGTTCGGCATCCGGTCGAGATTTGATTTGAGTTCCGTTCTTCGCCAAGGTTTGGTACGTCATTTTGGAGGTGATTCTAGAAACGTATTTTCATTTCATTGCTCTTTTTTCTCGCTATATTTATCTTATGAGTTGCCAAATGTCTTGAGAGGAGATTGTATTCAACAATTATTTATTCGGATTTGGAGTTAAGGGATTTTGGAGGGGGTTCTTGTAACCGGCATTATTTATAGTAGATTTATTAGGAATTTGTCATGTGGTTTTTCTCTTGGTGAAAAATAGTTTTTTACATTAAAAAGTATTGTGTATTATTTATTTCTTGTACTCACAAATTTAGTGGCTAACGGTTGAAGGGGGTTAGGGTTTGCTCCGCTACATCGGGTCAGGTGTATCTGGATGACGAATTTTTAACAAGTGGTATCAGAGTGAGGTTAAAAAACCTGTGATTTGATGGCATCAGCATCAAAGAGTTTGCATTTTGTGTAGAACAGTTTAATCGGTAAAATAATTTCATCCTTTGGCAAGAAAGAGTGAGAAATATTTTGATCCTGGAAGGAACAATAAAAGCATTTCAAATGAAGGAAGATAAGTCGGAGAATATGACGGAGGAGGAGTGGTAAAATAAGAGGAATCTGGCTAATTGCACGATCAAATTGCATTTCACGAATAACACTTTTCAGGCGGTTATCGGTTTGTCGGATCCAATAGATGTTTGGGAGAAGCTTGAAAGTTGGTATAAGTT
>JAOVVI020003047.1:0-19804 GCA_028571085.2 Nepenthes alata | reverse complement strand
ACTACCTGTTGTTAAACCCCCCCCCCCCCCCCAAAAAAAAGAAGTAAAATGGAGCTACAACGTAGGAAAAGTAATCAGTCAAAGTATGTGGCACTATCACTGGAAATGGAACTAAACCCAGGTGTGCTAGAAGGCGGCGTATACAAAGAGGAGGAGACAACCACTGATGGTGGTGGTGGAATTATTGGAGGCGGCCGCGGTGGATGAGGCTGAGGCGCCACCGAAGGCAGCGCAGCAGCTGCCACGGATAACTGGGAGGCTTGGGTGCAAGATAGAATAGTATTAGCAGCCTCCCTATATCTGTATTTCAGAATTTCAGCCCTTACAGCATTAAGCTCAGCCTGTAGAGATTGGACTTGTTGTCGAAGAGCTGAAATTGCACCCATGCATCCATATACTGGATCCCTTAGCCTCACGTTCGCTTCGTAGACTAAGCTATTTGCAGCATCAGCTCTTTGACTCTCCGGAACCTCCTACACATAAGAATTTAGGGCCACAATGGAGAATAATCTGACGAATTTGATAGGATTTGTAACCTTATTTACCAGGGAAGGAGATTGAGTATAATAATGTACCATGAGCATCTTGGAGACGTTACTGGCGCCAAAGACTTTGTGAACGGCGGCGAATTTCTGGGGTTCATGGGGGGAAAAATAGGGAGAAAATGGGCACTCTTCAGCGCATCTTCTCCTGAGGAGTTTACAAGCAGCACAAGGAGTAATAGTGTTCAAAGTTGCACCAGGAGGACCCAACATTTGCCTCCTCCCCATCTGATTGTTAGTAATATTACGGTTATTGTCGTTCTGGGAAGACGCATCGACCTCTCTCTTTATCCTTTTCCCTATCTCATCAAATATCTCCCTGCATTCCAGACAAGGTCGTCATGCATGAGCTAAGGAAGTCAATCGATAAAACATAAAAATATATATTAAATTATATATAGTCGATAGGTTTTGAGAGGATTAATTAGTTAATAGGGGAAATAGTTACTGCGTACCTTTCTCTGGACATTCAAGCATGCTATAGCTATGGTGAGTTGATGCCAAGGAAGAGGAGGGAGGGAGAAGAGAAGAAGAAGAAGAAGCCAAAATAAAACAGAGAGAGAAATGGAGAGAGGGCGAAGAAAGAGAAATGGAGAGAGGGCGGTGCTTAAAAGGCAAGCAAATGTGAGGGCAATAAATTAACAAGGTCAAAGCAGTTCTTAAAAGAAGCAAATTGGAAAGGCACAGAATGAGGATTGGATTATAATAAGGGATTGATGTAGTAGTCGGGGTGATGTTAGGAGGGTTAATTAGAATGAGACTTCGAGAGGAAGCATGCCAGCTCCGTGTGCTCCCACGTGCGAGCCTCTTCTCTTGCCGCCAGCTATTTTGAAACCCTCGGCATTCGAAAGGCAGCCTACCCACCCTTTGCTTCTTCTTGTCATTGCAGTTTGCTGCCTGTCCTTTTGCTTTCGTCCAACATTACTGTTAGATCCAGCCTTTATATACATATGTATACAAATGTTAAAGGTTGATTTGACAATTGTGTGGGATATATTCATTTGTTGGTTGATTTGACGAAAGTTTCACATGATTTTGGTTCGTTTTTCAATAATTAACCGTGGGAAAATTAAGTCATTTGTTGGTTGAAATCCAGAAGGAAACCTAAATGGTTTATTTCATTTTAGCTTTTATGATTCAAGTTTCTTTACAATGTGGACTCCTAAATTAATTAGTTTTTAAATATATCCTCATGTTAGTTTTTTTTTGTTACGAAAGTTTTTGCGTGTGGTTATATGGTTTGATTGCTAATATTAATATTAACATTTTTCTTTATTATTGGCTTTATTTATGGGCAAATTATTTGAGATCTAATAAAAATTTTTCTAATTTGGCTTTTATTTTTAACTTTTGTAAATTTGAAATTTTGTAGATCAAGGATGTGATATCACATGATTTGACATATTATTTTGTAATTTTTCTAATAAAAAATGACAAGTTTTGACATATTATTTAGTGTAGAATAGTATTGGTAGTAAAAATATATATATATCTATGTTAATATTATGAGTATAATACCATAGGACCAAAAGTTGAAAAAACAATAGATATTGTTGCGTATGTATTGTGCCGTAGAACAGAAAGTACTGGCAATGATAGCTGTAAAATAAGTAATATGTAAGGTTTTGGTGTTGAAGTTTCCTAAAACTGGACGACAGCACAGTATATAATCAAGTCGCCGGTGGAAACGCCTACGATGTTCATGCAGTTGCAGGAAATTGTACGATTTTGGTTCGTTAAAAGGGTACACACAAAAAAAGGGATTGTCCTTGTTCAAGTGTGCGCCCGCCCGGCTGGAGGGGATTAGTTCCTTTGTGAGAAAAGGGGTTAAATATAATTATTGCCTGACAAATGTTAAAATGAACCGAGAAAGTTGAAAAATATATAAATATATATTATCGTCACTGGCAGAGTCGGGTAAAAAAAAGCTAGCTAGCGCCAGGGAAGCGTTAATTACCGAATAAATTAAACCACTGCCACATTCTCACTTTGAATAAAATCTTAAACTGAGGCAGCTATTCAATGCTTCCAAACTGGACCTCTTGGTACGAGACAGCACTCCACCTTTTAAATAAAATAAGAGTATGAGAACAATTCAAAGCAACTCGTCATACACATCATATTTGATTGAAGAAAAGCCAGCGTGAATCATTCTATTTTATTCTTTCTTTCTCGGTGCCCTTTTGTTTTTCTTTTTGCTATGTTCACATTAAAATGTCTAGTGACATAAATTAGGATTCAGAGATGCCCTGTATCCTATATAATGTATCACCGCTTTCTTCATATTCAAGCTCTTTAAACCTAAACATATTTAGGCATATAACCCATATATCACATTTCTTATTCAATCAATATAAAACTGTTAGAATGTGTCATTTTTAAAAAACTCACATCCTCATTGTATATACACATTTTTTAATTTCTTATCCTTTTGCGTCACATTTCGTGCAATGTTTGGATAATTTATGCTCAAGTGAAAAGATTCATCAATAAGAAGACTGAATATCACTTGATTCACATATACTGTGACACTCAAATTTTTTGGCCTGTCAATAGAACACTAAAGCCTAATATATAAACATGCATGATTTTTAGGGTATTTGTTGTGAGATCTTTTAAAACTTCTAGCAGTTGATAAAAGAGAGAAGAGAGAAGAAGAAAGAAAATATATTTGTCAATTATTTGTGCTCTAAATCTTATTCTAATTTTTACCATCATTCAGTATATTGCTTCATTTATTATTTCTAGATATTTTATCGGTGATTCTCTTCTAATATATTATTTCTTATTTTATTTGCCTTAATTTACTAATATTATAGAGAAATTGAAAAAAATATTGTGGATTTATATAACCAATCTCATAATTATAATGGATTTAATATGGACCCAAGATACCTTTGTTTACCTTTCGTTTCAAGGGTTTTCACAAAACATTTCACGTGTCTTGCTTATACTTATTATCATTATTATTGTTTCGATTGACTGTAGATTTTCTTTGTCTTCTTACATGTTTAATCAATGAGATTGTTTTTTTTAATCTGTGTAAAAACTTGTTATCGGTTTGATTATGAAACTTGGTATCTTGGACACAATAACCACTATTACAACCTTAGGTGACATGTGTTTATTGTTGATTGAATTGATGGAGAGTAATAATAAAATGATTTATTTGAAAGTTATAAACGTTGATATATGGAGGAGTAAGATAAATAATCTTTTATTCATAAAAAAAAAGTGTGCCTTACATATTGTCCATGCAAAAATCAAGTCTAAAACTTATGAAGACATGGATTTTGAGCATTTGTAAGTTTGTGGCTATAATTGATAATTTGTTGATAAAAATATCTACAATAATATCCCAAATAAGAGGCACACGGGAGCACTAAGGGAGAAACTTAAAATACTTGATTCTTAAAAAACTAGAAAAAATAAATTATATCATTAAATGAAGTTTATGCAAGTGATGGATTAGGAAGGGAGCTCCATGACTGATCATCTAAATAAATTTCAAGATAGTATTGATCAATTGTTTAATATGGAATAAAATTCAAGAATAAATAACTTAACTTGTAGTTGTTAATCATTGTACCAGATTTTTAGCAAATCACTCAATTTTTCATTGTCAATTTCATCCCTCAATAGTGTTGTGACCTTGGAGATAGTATTGCTCTTAATGGGGAGATGAGGAGAAGATCATAAGACTTTTTGTCCTTACATTCTAAAGTATTGGTTTTGAAGTCATATGAAAGATGTAAGAGGAAAGTCCTAAGACAAACAAGAATAGCTTAAGTCAAGAATGAGATATGAAAACCTCGAGCGTTATCATGGTGGGAAGAAAGAACAAATAAAAAAATTACAACAAATGGAGGCGTGAGAATAGAGATGACTACAAAAAAAAGGCTGAGAAGACTTATGATGAAGAAAGAACTTTTATTGTGACCAAATCCGATTATCTAGTTATATGTGATGAGGAGATAATTAACATTGCCAACCAAAAGACAAGTTGTGTGATTGACAATTGTGGGTCACTCCATGTGATGCCACGGAAAAAGTTTTTCATGACCTACATACCTTGGTGATTTTAGGATACTAAAAATGGGCAACGGCGGCTTGTCATGGATTATGAGCATGGTGACGTATGTTTAACCATTAGTTTCAATACTAGATTGACTTTGAGAGATATTTGACAATTTTTGAGTATCTGGTTCAATCTAATATCGAATAAAAAATTAATGATGAAGGTTATTACAATACTTTCTATGAAAGATTGTAGAAACTCATTAGAAAGTCTCTAATAATGGCAGGTGGGAAGAAATTATCAAATTTGTATATGTTCTGAGTGTCGATTTCTAGTGGTGACTTGAATGTGGCTAACGAGGTGAGTCCTCCAAGTTATGGCTAAATAGGCTTAGCCATATGCGTACAAAGGAATTAAATTTTCTAACAATGAAGAGTTTTCTTTTTAAGAGTAGAAGAGCATAAATTAAAGATTTGTTCTCACTGTATGATCAAAAAGTAAAAAAAAAGTTTCCTACCTCGATAATTTATCTGTACACATTGGCATATATAGTTCATTTAAGGTAAAAAATTTTGATAGTGTACTTTATTTTATTATCTTCATTAATGATTGTTTGAAAAAATTATGGATATATTTCTTAAAGTTGAAAGATCAAGCTTTTGAGGCTTTCAAGTGATTTCATGCGTTGGTACAAAAGTTAATGGAAAAAAAGTTCAAGTATATCTATAGTGATAATAGAGAATACAGTTGCTGGAGCTGGTTTCTTGAATTGAGAAGCTCTCGCTTCTCTCTAAAATTTGAATTGGTGTGACGTTCTGAAGCTCGTGCTCTGCCCATCGTCGGCATGGCCGGCCTTCTGGGAGCCCCCCTCGATCCTCCCAAGGTCGTCGCCTCCCTTGTTCTTACCCCGTCTGCCTCGCCGACGGCCTCCGTCACCAAATCCCTAGCTCAATCCCTTTCCCAGAGCCCGCCATTGAAATGGGACGAGGCTTCCCTTGTTCCAGCCCCTGATGCTTCGTTTCTTTAGCTTTCAAAACAAAAGCTTGTTCGCAAAAGCTCTGAACGTGGCTCTGTTCCCCCCAGTCATGGGCTGGTTCCGTCAAGAAGGATGGAGCTGGTCTGTGCTCCAAGTTGTCTTTCTTCCCTCACAAGGCTACTAGGAGCTCCAATGCTGCAATATCCCCCCGCCTGAAGTTATCGAACAAGGTAACCTGTTCTGGGGCTTGACCTTGGTCGGCCATTTTCTTGATTCTCCACCCCATTTCATGGCTGTCAAAGCCGTTGCCAGCAAAATTTGGGCCCGATTCGGACTCGTGCATACTGCTGGTAACAAAGCCGGCTTTTTCTTCTTCCGTTTCCCATCCATGGAAATGATGGAGATATGGCTTCGGGCAGGACCGTGGCTTTTCTCTGGAAAAGCAATTTTCCCCAAACGCTGGGCTCCTAGCTTGGCTTTGACAAAGGAGGAACACAAGCGGTTCCCCATTTGGATCAAATTATCAAACCTGCCGATTAAGTTATGGACTAATGCTGGACTCAGTTGGGAGGCAAGCGGCATTGGGACTCCATTGCAACTTGATCCCAGGACAGCCCGAATGGAGAATGTTTCATTCGTAAAGATCTGCGTCGAAGTTGGTGTTGATGGCCCCTTTCCTAATTTCTTAGCTATTCAATCTCGTCCAGATTCTGAATCCATTTCAAAGGTGAATGTGGAGTATAGTTGGAAGCCAACTCGCTGTGCCTGCTGCCAGTTGATCGGTCATGCTGAATCTAAATGTCTGGCCAAGAAGGCCATAAATCATCCGAGCAAATCTTGCCATAGCCCCTCCAGTTCTATCCCTGTCGAGAGTGCCCAAGGGGACATTTCTATGCATCCTGAAACACCCCCGAATGATGCAAATGACCTGTTTGTTCTGTCTCCTCTGCAACCTCCCTCCCTGTGGATGTTGTTTGCCTAATGGCTGAGACTTTGATAAAGGTTGATGGTAAGTGTGCTTTACATATGGAACGTCCATCGTCTGGCGATATGTTGGTATCCCACGCCCATCATTGTGCTGAGCAGAGGGAATTTCAAAGCCCAGACTTTGTTGTTCCTGGTCTGGCTCCCCATGCTCTAACCCACGGTGCTATCCCTGATCTCCTGATTATGGACTCTGTGCAGGGTTCGAGCACTCAGACTTCCACTAACCCTGTGCCACTCCCTTCCTTTGCTGATATTGTGCTTCGTGGTATCAGTCTTCCTTTGCTGTTGTTGGAAATTGGCCATGCCCTGCAAGATGTTTTTGCTGTTGGCATTGCTGTGTTCTATGCTGGTGTGCTGCATCGAAGGCCTTTCTGGTTCTGGTCCGCTAATTGGCCGGAGTGCCTTTTCGCCAAAAGGCCGGAGTGCCTTAAACTAAAAGGCCGGAGTACCTTTTTTGCTAAAAGGCCGGAGTGGCTTTTGCAAGATGATTCCGGAGTGAGTTTTATACTCTCTTTGGCCTGAGTGGCCAGCCGTGAGTTGTGGCCGGAGTGGCCAAATTCCGGAGTGCTGCTTTTGATAACAGGCCGGAGTGACCTTGAGAAGAGGTCTCCGGAGTGCCTATTTTCACTAAAAGGACGGAGTGGCTTGCGTGTTTTGAGGCCAGAGTGACATTGTGTATTTTGAAGCCGGAGTAGTTTTTGTACTCTTAATGCCTGAGTGGTGTGCGATGCGAATCTTTTGATATGAATTGGTGTTTATCCGAAGTGGCCAGATGATGCTGATGTGGCGATTTATTCATTCACTCTGGCCGGTGGATGTTATCTTTACAATGATCAAATATTATTATATCCTTATTTTTTAATGACTTTGGTCATTGGTTTAGGGGACGCCCCTATTTCTATGTCTCTTCCCCCAAGTCAGAAAAATACTTGGTTAAGAACATAGTTTTTTTGTACATTTTCTTTAAATTTTAATGTAATTAATTACTTACAAAAAAAAAGTGAAGACCAAAGCCCATAAGAACTATAAAATATATAAATGTATACATAGGGAATGCCATAATATGTGATATGATTGATCCGTTCTGCCAGTGTGAGAATTATGTGAAATAAGTATGGTGGACCTTCCGTAAAATAAATAAGAAATCATGAATTAAATAAAAAATCATGAAACCAGGACCATGGATGTATGTTTAGAGGGTAGTATTCCCGGGCATGCCATTGATATTATAGTAAAAACTTAAGGATTGCACTGGCCACATATCCTGGCCGCTTATTGGAGCGGGTGATATCCTTGGCATGCCTTAGGATAATGCTGTTGAAGAATCAGGGTCTCCTCTGGACCGTGGGAGGTTAAGGTAGCATTTTATTGGCCATATATGACTGGGTGATAGGCATACCGCTATGCCACGTGAAATTTGGCATTTTCTAGGCAATTTTATTCGACACTAGTACGTCATTTGGCCTTAGATCATGAGGGCCATCATGATCCTTCCTCGTTCTCCCGCACCTTTAGCTAGTAAGGTTTACTAGCCCTGGTCTGTAAAGATATGTAATTATGCGTAATTCACATCCCAAAGAGAATAATAATAAAATATGAGAAGTAAATCGTATTCCAAAGCATTCGATCATGTTTTATGTGTACGCATCCTCATTATGTTCATATATCTCTCTCTTTTGCTTTACTTTGCATATATCGTTATTGCCTTTGAGAATATTGCACTTGCTGAGCTTTTAACTCATCATTTCTTCTCCTTATCTCCAGTTTAGCACAGGTTTGATATACCCAATGAGATGGAATAGGGGCTAGAAGTGGATTAGGCTCTGGATTTGGAAGATCATATCGAAGACTTATATTTGTAGTTTTATTTATGCCATGGGAAATTATATATTTATTTATATTTCTTTTGAAATCTTAATGTATATTGTAAATAAGGCTGATGATTATATAATTTAGTTTCTACTATCATTTGGATGTATTTATACTTTCAAAAGTTATTATGGTTTTTAACAGGTACCTAGTGGTATCTGTCTTTGGCTAATGTTGTATTTTGATACACAACATTGGAACCACAACTAAGTCATAGCTTTTGGATCCTGTATAGTTTGTGTTGTTTTGGTATGTTGTCATCGAATGGGATTTATGGATGTATTGTATAGGAGATTATACAAATTTTTGTATTGGCAAAAGTCCATATTACAGACAAAATTCTACTAGATTTTTGACAGAAAAATACGGTCCGTCATAGATGGTATTAGAGAAAAGAGATGCCTTAGGTTTGATTTGAATCGTATGCATAAACTTAGAAGCAGTTAAGATCAATTGAATAAGTAGATGTAGGTGTAGGGCAAATTATGTTAGATTAGATAGTCCTAGTTATTCTAGTTGGCTAGCTTAGGTTTGAACTAAGATAGAGATAGAGGATGAGTTTGGTTGTCTACCTCCTGCATCTTAGATAGTGTCCTAAGAATAGTTTAACCACATTGTTGCCTTAAGATAGGATATTAGTAGCCGCTATGACTCCTAGCCCAAGGTCTATTCATGACAGTGGTCAACTGTAAGGTCAATAGAAGCTGTAGAGAGGCACCATGGGGTTCAAATTTGATTTGTGCCGATTTAGTGCTTAAGTTGATTGGCTTTGTTTCGAGGTCTAGGATAATCAGTTTTAGTTCAAAGTTTATGCTTGATCAATTCTTTGTTGAGGTCCTCTAATTAGTAATTCGCTGAGAAGGGATACCTGATCATCCTAGCAAGTATGATGGATGAGGTGAATTGATGGCTCAAGGTCAGTATAACTTAGGCTCAATTCAGGTATTGCAAATCCAAAGATGTCAATTTATAATTGATTTAGTGATGCTTAAGTGCCTAAATATTTTGGTGGCTTGAATCCTCTAGAGGTTGAAACATGAATGCTAAGAATTAAGATGCTATTGCGGTGATCCATTGTTAAGAAGAGGATATGGCAGTATTGCTCCCTGTAAGATAGGAGGTGAAGTCGTCCTTAGATAGTTGACGTGAAAAGGATCATGGGTGTCGAGAATAAAGAGATATCGCCAGACATGTTCATGGATGCTTTATGGATGAATGTCTTATTTCGCTGGAATTTTGGGGAGCATGCTTTAAGTGTGGATAGTTCGACTATTTGATTAGAGATTGCCCCTATTCCATGCGTCGAACAGTTAAGGAGCCCAATACAATTGATCAAGGCTTCGTAGTGGTGGCACAAAGTATGAAAGTGTCGTCTAGCATAGCAAGAGATAAGGTTCTCAGGTCTTGATGTTTTGGTATATGTGTTACCTTGGGATCAAGAATCTATGTTTTATTTGTGTTTCCTAAGTTTATTCATTTATCTAAAGATCGTAGGCCTTATACTCATTGTATTAAGGTTTACAACCTTTTCTCGGGTCTACAGATATGATTGGTTGGGTTGATTTAATTACCCTATGGTGTTAAGGTTTAATATGACCTTGAAGACGATTTGGTGGGTAAGGTTCCATGTTAGTGTGAGCTATGATAGTAAGGATATGACGCCATGTAATCGGGTGGAAAGGTTTGAATATGAGGCATCATTGTTTGAGTGGCAACGAAATTAGTATTGTTTTGTTTGCATATCAACTGATTAGAAATTGTGCAAGATGGTCCCCCCACGGAGCTATCATGCAATGCTCTTGCTTCGATTCCGGTTGCTGATCCATTAGACACTGATGGGCTCCCTTTAGGTTACTCTGTCGTTCAGTCTTCTGCTGGGACCCCCTTCAAGGATCTGGATCAGGCTCCAGTCGTTAAGAGGGTTCGCTTTGCTCCTGAGACTGCGTCAGCCGAGGCTCCCAGTTGTGATCCTCTTCACAGGTTGTTGGCTCCTCACAGTGATATTTGTCACCCAATTAAATTTCGTAGATCAGCTCTAGATTGCTCGTCTTCTGTGGACGTCCCTGTGGATGATGGCCCCATCCATGGACTTGATGTTGGGTACCAGGATCTACTAATTCATTCTACTGATGGAGTGACTCCTGAGGCGGAGCTTGCACCAGTTATCAATCCGGATCTCACGCCCAGCCCTATCGCTCGAATTTTAATGAAACACTCCCTGGGTGTTTCAAAAGTTAAGGAGCCTGCTTCTTCAAGCACTGTGGGTTGCTCTGTTCGGGCCAAGGATAAATCTCGAAGTAGGAATAAGCCCTGTAAATCAAAGTGACTTGATAATTCCGATCTTGTCTGGTGCCGTTGAGCACTCCGGTTTCCGGTTTCGGGTTTAGGGACCGATCACGTTTTGATTTGCTGTCATGGCCTGTCCTTGTGCCGATCTCGATTGCCGCTCGGTCATTGTCTGGACTGGAGTGCATCCGATGCTGAATGCCGATCTCGTTTGCCGCTCGGTCATTTACTGGATTGGAGTGCATCCGATGCTGAATGCCGATCTCACTCTGTTTTTATTAGGTTATGTTGGTTCTGCCGATCCAGATTTGGGCTTGATGCCCATATGCCGGTTTGTTGGTTCTGCCGATCCTGAGTTGGATTTGATGCCCATATGCCGCAATTGGCCGATCGGGTTTAGAATGATAATTCCGAAAGGATCGGCATAACACAAAAATTGACTCCAAATCAACAATTCCACTTATCCTCCGTACCAATCAAATAAAACAAATATTCATTCTTGCAACAATACATAACCGATTAC
Source organism: Nepenthes alata (assembly GCA_028571085.2). Taxonomy (NCBI): domain Eukaryota; kingdom Viridiplantae; phylum Streptophyta; class Magnoliopsida; order Caryophyllales; family Nepenthaceae; genus Nepenthes; species Nepenthes alata. The sequence continues at coordinate 8,603 of JAOVVI020003047.1, read as the reverse complement.
TTTTGTCAATTAGGCATTCGGTTAGAAGCTATTTACAATCCACAAAAGAATACATAGATACAATCATTGAACAATTCTAGAATTCTTAGGGTGATAGGGACGTATCATGCAAATCATGGGGAATTTAAAGAATACATAACTCCCAAATCAATTAAAATGAAAATCTAAATTCCATAAATAAGAAAATACCTCCATCCACTTTCGAGGATGTCTCAAGGTCTTGTACCATCACCGCAAACGCTTTAGCTGCAACAGTTGGCTTCTTTGCTTCTTACCTCTTAGGTACTGGACAGACCTTCATCAGGTAGCCTCACTGCCCACAATTATAACATGCTCACATCACTTTATAACAAGGTTTTCCCGTGTGCTTTTTCCCACAATAAGCACAATCAACAGCAAGTGCCTGAGAGCTAGTCACCAATAGAACTTCAGTAATGCTCTTCCATGTATCTGTTGTCTTTGCCTTCTTAAACGGCTCTAAGGGTTCTACATTTAATCCTACACTATAACTTGTTCAACTAGCCAACCTATTAGCAAAGAACCTTTGAGATTTCACTCTCTCTCAAATATTAGAGCTTGATCTAAAATATCCGCATACGTTTGGAGCTTTTGAGTCACCAATTGTCTCCTAATTTCGTCCCTTAGTCCCTGTTGAAACTTCTTTGCTTTCCTTAATTCATCTTCCACAACATAAGGTGCATACCGTGACAATTCAGCAAACGTCACATCATATTCTTCCACAGTGTAGCTTCCTTGCCTAAATTGCATAAACACCTCTTTCTTCAACTCCCGGAGGGTAGCTAGAAAATATTATTCCAAGAAAGCCTCCTCAAATATTTCCTAAGAGATTTCCTCTTCGGGCAAACCCACGCCCTTTTCTTTATCGCCCACCAACTATTAACTTCTCCCTCTAACTTATAAGCTGCAAAAATAACCTTTTATTGATCAGAACACTGAATGACTATAAATATTTTCTTTAATTTCCGAATCTAAATATTTTCCTTAATCGGATCTGGTTCTCCCAAAAATTCAGGTGCCTTTTCTGCGATAAACCTTTCATATGTTGTTAGGACAGGATTCATTCGGGCCAGCTCGGTGCAAGGACTGGAGCCATTGGCATTGTTCCATCGATTCTATAATGTTTGTCATCCTCCCCAACAAGTTCAAGTACTGGGCCTCACAATCTTGGGGAGTACTAGCACCTTCATGAATATTTCCTCTTCCTCTACTAGCCATATTGATATCCTATAGCCAAAACATCCCAAGGTTAGTTGATAACCAGATTAGAGGGAGGGCTTACAATCAATTAATGCATTTTAGAATTAAACATAGGGGCTTGCATCTAAACGTTCCATTTAATCCGAAATACCCTTACCCATTTCAAGTCTACAAGACTCATATCACTCAAAATTTTAAGTACCCGATCACTACTAAATCGATCATAAATCGACATTATTAACTTCACTACACCAGAAATTGACTCTGAGTTACACTGACCTCGAGTCATCAATTCAATTTTATCTGTCGTACTTGCTAGGTTAACCAAAACACACCTTTCTAATGACTTACTAACCTAAAAACCTCAACGCAAAATATATCAAACCTAAACTTTAAAGTAAGGTCAGTTAGCCTAGATCAGAAATCAATGCCAAATCAGCTTAAACACTAAATTTCAACTGACTTCAAATCTAACTTATGCAAACTAAGATACCTCAGATTATTCAACCCAACTTAATCATTTTATGCCTTCATCTATGTATTCGATCAATCTTAATCAATCCTAAGCTTTGCATACAATTCAGATCAGACCTAAGGCATCTCTTTTCTCTGATACTAACTGTGACAGAATGGGTCCTAATCCTCTAAATACCTCCGTCAATAATCCTAGAAAACTAATGCTTTAATTTTGAACACATTTAATTATGTAGAAAATCAGGTATAGTCTCCTCTAAAAATAGGCTGAAAACCATATAAACAACTTGTGTAAACAATCCTTAAAATATAATCCACTACACATCCATAAACACATTTACAGGATCGACAAATGTCATATCATCCATGGCTCCAATACGATACTCCTAACTACCATATTGGATCCAAGAGAGATACCATCTAGGACCAAAATAAAAATCCAAAATCAATTGACAATTTGGAAGCAACTATAACTATATGTCAGCCTCCGGAAGTAAAAATAATATTTCCATCACAGCATAGAACATTCACAAGTCCTCAAGGCTTTCAAAATCTTCAAGGTCTTCAAGCCCATCAAGCTTTCTTCCTTCTAATTAATCCTATCTTCAGTCCTTATCGGGTTTCAACTTATCTAGAGAAAAAAAATAGAAGAGTAAGCCGAAATCTAATAAGGTACCAAAAAACATGCAAATGAGAAATCAATTGTACAGAGCAAAACATAAATGCAGTAAGGCAAAAGTCATGGGAATTATCGAAGAACAAAAATGCATACATAACCATAAGAAATATATAAATCAATATAAACATGTATCAAAAAATCATAAATCAGAATCAGAATTTGCCTGTTCTTTGAATTTAAACTTTACTGTCTGAATGACCTAAACTAGTAGACCCTACTAGTCAAGCGGATGAATAATCGAGGATAGATTGTATTTTGTACACAATCAGAGGTCAAAAATAGAAAGTAATATCCCTTTTCTAGCGGGATCAGACACGAAAATACTTCCTGAAGGCAGGTCAGACTCAGATTTCTATCCTCCAAATTTTAATGCCTCGAGAAAGAGCGGATCACATATCAATCCATGGATGGAGTTATCCTCAATTACTACCATAACATTCTAAGGTATACCGGAGAATCTTATCTGACTATACAATAGTCCTAATTCAATTTTTTACTGATTTAATTGAACAAAAAATATTCTTGTTATTATCTCTTAACTCTTAACTCATTATGCCTTGATGGCTAGTAAAACTTATATAGATAAACCTTCAAATAACTTCAGAACTTTCTCAATAATTTAGCAGTACAGTTCCATGTAAAAGTTTTAGATAAAAATCATCTCATAAATATGAATATTTCACAAAATCACATTTACATCGCAAGATTCAAGAAACATAAACACCAAATCCATAATTTTTGTTCTGGGATTTCATGCAAAGCTTCTGGACATAAATCGAACATCAAACGCATGCTTAATCATGAAATTGTAGCCATAAATTATGATACATATGGGTAAACATGAAATTTAATCCAACAATTATGAGAAACATGCAACATTCAGAACAAAACTTAGGGAATGCAGAATTTAGAGCATAAATACCAAAATAGAGATATTACAAAGTGATAAAAATAGAAAACAACGTCCGAGGTAACTTGCCTTAACCCAATTTACAGTTTTTCTTACTCTGATTGGACCAAAAATTACGGAGATTCCCTCTTCATTCCTCTTTTCTTCCCTTATCTTTCGCTGCGCTACTACTCATCTTCCCTCTCTCTCTCTCCTATTTTTCCCTTTTATAAATGAAGCTCGAAGTCGGTGGAAGCTTCTAAATCGCGCTCGAACGTGAATCGAGCACCAAGGAACAATAACGGGTCGCGCTTGAGCCCTCGTCAAGCATCCTTCGGGTGTGACATTTTGCTAAATGAGCCCAAGTGGGGCCTCAGGCGCTGCTCCTATTCTACTAAATTTGCCTAAGTGGCGCCTCGGGCACAGCTCGGGTGCCGAGCCCATGATGCCTATTTTTACTTCCGAATCAAATTTTTCTTTATTTTTTCTTAATCCATATACCTTAAACTTAATTATATTAACTTAATTACCATAATTTACTATATTTTTAGATTTCGGACCTCACAATTCAAAGACCCTGTGGTGAGCGGTATACCTTTAGCTTGATATACGGGGCCATTACACATATGCCACCATGTCCCCCATGACCTAGAGACAATACTTGTACTTCCATAATAATTTTCTAAGGTATAATAGAGAATACTACCCTTTGAAATATAAATTCTCGGTCTAATTTCATATTTACTTATTCTTAAGGAAATTCCATGTTCATTCTTAACACTTTGTTCTTATTTCGGGAGAACGATTCATCAAACATAACATATCATGGAATTTCTTTCTTATACTTTTCATAATTGTATAATTCTTATGAGTTTAAATCTCCAGATGACTTAAATTACATGTATAATGGACATAAAGTATGGAAAAAATTAGAAATTCTTACCACCATGAGACAAACATAACTTTAGAACTTTCAGATAATAAATTCTTTCACAAATATATATAACGTAATTTCTGGAGCATATACAAGATAACATGAATAATGCACATGTGAATATATATCCATATTCAAATTTGATAATATTTTTGATTTACATAAAATTAATAAATATAAAATAATGTGAATAAATACTAAATAATCGAAGTACCCATGCACATAAAGTTAGTGCTTCAAAATTTTCAAGTAAAATTATATATAAATTATAAATAAAATAGGTAAAATCGAAAGGGCACGGGTTAGGATTTCGTGAGATAAAATACCAGACAAATCTTACATATCATACGTGAAATCAAAATATTTACATATTCAATAGATGGGTATCATAAAAATAAAAGTATGGATTAGGTATAAAAATTAGTATCGGGACAAAAGTGAAAAAAGAGGAAGAAAAGTATATGATGGTACTTGCCTAGACTCGATCTATAACTTATCTAACTAGCTTTAAACCAAATTTGAACTCAGAAGCCTTGATTTTTTTCCTTCTCTCTCTTCTCCTTCTTGTTCTCTTTCTCTCCTCTCTCTGTGGACCATTGCAAAATAACACGAGAAAAACCTTGGGGAATTTTTATAATTAGACAAGTGCTCAAGCACCGGTCGAGTGCCAAGGCCACAGAAGGGCAGCGCTCGAGTGCTCATCGAGGGCCCATCAAGCAGTCGGTTTTGCCAAATGCGCCCCAAACGCGCTCGAGCATGCCTTAGGTGAGGCTATTCTGCCAAATGCACTCTCGGCACACCTCGGGCACCACTCGGGCATCAGGCCTCCCAACTCCTCTTTTTGCTTCCGATACTAATTTTTTACATACACTTATACCTAATCTTGATTATATTAATTTAATTACTTCCTAATTACTATGTTTTAAAATTTGGAACCTCACAATACCCATCTTGGTTTCCTTTTTTTAGAAGGGAAGTTGTCATAATTTTTTTATTTTATGCAACATCATCAGTCGAATTGGTTTTTCACTTGAGTAATCAATAGGAAACCTTATACCTCAGGATGCATCATTGTTCATTTCCCTTCTTTAATGGGACTATTATATGGGTCATGATATGCATTTAGTTGCCTACCATTTGTTTAAGGGAGTCATGGCGTTGGGTATTGCTCTTATTCTCCCTCCATTTGGATGAGCTGCCACTAGAGTGAGACATAAAGATTTTTTTGCAACTAATAATATTCATCACTCTAATATTTTTTTCTTAAAAAAAAAACTTGGAACGATGACATTTTGGCTGCTTTCTTTCCTTTTGTACTCTTATTTCGGTCTTATGTTTTTTGGCCGGTCTTTTGACTTTAGGTTCTTTGGGTTCGTGACATATATCACAGTACTCGGGGTATAACCCTGTGTCTTTATTCTACATCCAAGTCGGCAAAATACTTGGAGATAGAACATTTGATTTGTATTTTTTCTTTTTTCATTAATAGAATTTTTCCGTACTTACAAAAAAAAATCACTCTAATATTTTTTTCTTTTTACTCAAGCCAATTTGCTTTGCATATTTATGTCAAAATGTATCTTGTATATTATTAATACAAAGAATAGATAAAAAAATATATATTGTTTTTGTGTTCAAATTGTAATTTGTTAATCTGTTTCTTTTATTATATTTAAACTTATATACATCTATGTGGAAATATAAAGTTACAGAAAGTTCTAATTGTTTAACGAATTCGGATGAAAATTTTTTCATTTTTTGTCTTGAGGCTTAAGAATATGCTAAGTGATAACCAAACAACTGAGTTTTGATTTTGATAAAATGTGACAATTTGACCTTTTGACAAACTAGACCTCTTAAACCAACCAAAATGAAATTTTAAAGGCTTAACCAGTTCATCTCTTTGGATCAGTTGAATTTTCATTTTGTTGTATTTGAACAGTTGGTTGAATAGCAATTATGATGACATTAGTGCCATGATAATTCTAGTGGTTGATATGACTTGTTAATGGTACATTTAACATTGTATCAGACAATGTTCTTTTCCTTAAGACAAATGGCACGTCATTTGAAATTTTATTTTTGCCGATTATCATTACGCATCATTTTGATTGTTTTAAATGGAGTGAGCAACATGTCTTGATATGAAAGGTTGAAAAAAAACACGCCATTTGAATTAGCATTTTTATTAAAATGCATTGTATTTGAACGTTAACCGTTTCTTTAAATTATGGTATTTTCCTTTCCTTCATTTAAATTTAGGTCGAGTCTTCTTCCTACCTCTATACTTTTTCAAAACAAAAATTTTTTGACCCCTATGTTTTCAAAGTTTCTTATTCTTATTTCTTGTTGTCAACAATTACTCGGTAAGGAACTCTTTGAAATATTATCAATATTGCTTCCTCTCTATCACTAGATAATATGCTAGATATTTATAATAGATATGACATTTTGACTACCATTCCGCACATTGTTCTCTCATTAGATGAGAGAGCGTATTTGTAAGGTTCAAGTTTAAATTTTATTATAATCATAATTAATTAAATTAAGATAATTAAAAATGATGTCAAAGGAGAAAGAAATTAGGTCAAAAGTTAAAATTAAACAGGACATATTGAGTTGATGAATACTTGACTGGCGCCCAACACATACCCATACATGGGATGGGTAGAGAGGTTGTGCCTGATGGATGCCTGATTGGAGTTCGAACATGCTTTCCAGTGTACTCATACTTGATACACACCCGAGGGACGTTCGAGCGCACTGGGGTAGAATGTTCGTGACTGATCCAACGCTCATGCACCACTGAATTTGGCTGTAGCGCCTAATGCATGCTCAAGTACTACTCTGTTATAAATATTAAGCCTAGTTGAATTTTAGTCATTTCTCTACCAAATTTTGAGGCCGGAGTGGTATTTTGAGCACTAAAAGGCCAGAGTGGAGTACGTGGATTGTGTGCTGAGGATGGAGCGATACTTTGAAGACGGAGTGGCGTATTGAGGCCAGAGTGTCTGCTGTGTGTAACATCAGATTTTATATTTTATTTTTCTATCGAACGTTGTCCTCGTAGAGGCTGTTTAGGTATTACATGTTGTACCGTTTGCTCAGTGTATGTCCTAGCTTTTATGTTTTAAATCAAAGTTAAAATACTTGGAGATAAAATCTAGATTTTATAATTTTTTTTTCTATAATCTAAAATACTTACTTACCAAAAAAAAAGGAGACAGAATAAGAAGAAGAGAAGATAGGGAACGAGAGAGAGAAAGGTAGAAAAAGTCAATTTAAGTGAATTCAAGTAAGAATTTGGTGGGTTCAAGTTAAGATAAATATATTCTAAATATTTTTTCCTTTATTACTACTCATTATCATTTCCTTGAGCATCTTGTTCCAAATGTTCATGCATGACATATTTTCATAGCGAACTGTTTAAGTTTCACATGTATGAACTCCCACTCCTATTCTTTATAGTTTTTATGAAAAATCTTGTGCTTAGTTCATATACTTTAGAATATTGAGTTAATTTCCTATAATGTTTTTACGAGCATGTGTTGAATTCATGATTTAATAACCCGATATGTGATGAATTTCGTATATCTTGCTTTAATATATTCTAGACCTTTAAATATATGCATACATGTTCTAAAAATTCAATAAATTGTCCTACATGTATGTTATTTAAAATAAATATATTAAAATATCATCAATGTTACTGATTTTTCTATAATGATATTTAAAAATCTATTAAAATGGCATCATATGTTTTAAATTGAGTATGTTTAAATTTCTACAATAAATTATAGCATTTCATGATAAGGAAATTAGGGTATTTGAAATAAAACTCTATAATTTGTAAAGAACTAATAATACGTTCTCTAAATTAAGAAAATATAATAATTATGATAAATTATGTAGAGTTTTTATAAGTCTAAACATCAAACCATCATAATATATTCAGCTAGTGGTTTATTATTGTATATCTTAGTATATTATAGTGGTCATCAATGTTTGAACATATCATCCATTGGTGAAAACGATATTTGGCTCGGTCTATAGGGTTATATATATGACGACCTACCAACGGGTCTTGAATAGTAGCGTACAGTCTTTATTTATATGGAAACAAATATAACCAAATCATCGATTATCTACTTGTTTAGTCATTAAGGTCCATACTAGTTCTTGGTTCCTAAGAACTTTATTTTTGAGCATGATTATATGACATAAATTTGAATAAGAACTTACAAAGGAAATTGATAAGCTGTGTATATATTTCATGGAAATTCATAGCACTTTATGGAAATTGATTCTAGAAATTGATTCATTACTCTCTCTTCGATATGTTTTAACAAAGATTATATATTTAATTATAAAATTATATGCCTTGTAGTACTTTTGGCTTACTCTATTTC
>JAOVVI020003046.1:0-19806 GCA_028571085.2 Nepenthes alata | reverse complement strand
TTGTGTCACGCCTGTGCCGGTCCCTTGTCGCTCCTAGCAGTTCCCGTCTTGCTTGTCGTGCTCCATCAGCTCTCTTGTCGTACCCAGCAGTGCTCTGAGAATGCCCTTGTCAGATCCTAATCTTGGAACATGATAATTATGGAGTAATTATTTGAATGGAAATCATGCTTTGGCTTAAGTTTAGTAGAAAATTTTGTACTGAAACAAAATGAGGCAAAATGGACCAAGGGTGTGCAGGGCGCTCGAGCACCGCTCGAAGCAAGGCGGGAGTGGCCCCTGGTTATGAACAGTGTGCTCGAGCACTATTTTGCGAGAGGGGCACTCGAGCGCCAGTCACATGTCCCACACAAGCCCCCTTTCTCCCGCATTTTAAATAGGATAATTAGGGATTTGGGGCACACTTTGGCAGTAGCGCTCGATAGAATACGAAGAATAGAAGAGAGAAAGGAGAGGGAAGAGAAAGGAGAGGGGAAAATCTACCGTCTAGTCTAGATTCGAGTCACGGTAACTGCAGATCGAGCATAAGCAAGTGTACCTCAGATGTTATCTTCTGTTTTTACTACTTTCCTGTATCTCTAAAAGTGTGTTTATGCTTTAAATACATGATTCTACATATTTACTGTAAATAATACTTGTTTCTTTTGATTAATTGGTCAGATTTTAAGTTTACATGTATGTACTACCGATTATACCTCCGATTTCATAAAAATACATGTATTCGGTGTTTGTTTATCCGACAGTCTTGGATAAACCCTAGGTACAAAAATAAAAGGTTTTAATGATTTTTACCCATTATTTCTTTTATATAAAAGTTAATTTGTACTGAAATAAAACTCCTGATATAGTTTGTATCTGAATATTTTTTACAAACTTATACTGATAAATTATTGTGAACTTCTGAAACAAATCAGAAGGGTTTCAAACTATTTTTGTATATTCTGAAGCAAAACTGAATGATTATAAAATATTACTGTAAATTCTAAAACTGACTGAAAAGTTATTGTGAAACTCTGACTAATTTCTGAAATTGAAAAGGATTTTCAGTTATAAAATAAGAAAAAAAAATATTTCTGATACTGTTAATTTGGACCCGTGACTGATATACAGTAAGGTTAGGTTCTCTGACATGCCTTAAAATATTATGGTTGTAATCAAGGATAACGCTTTCCATGGAGTTATATGTGGTACACCCTTTCTCAGGTCGTTAATCTAGAGGGTAGTTACTATTACAGGTCGGCAGCCCCTGCCTTGAATCCTCGGAGAGGGGATAGATCCTGCGAGGAGGGATCTCCTATTCCTGTCATCGGCCCTTGATTGTGTGGATTGAACACAATCTATCATCGATTATTCACCCCCTCTACTAGAAGAGTCTACTGGTTGGGTCCTTTACTGATAGAAAAAGGAATTTCTATAAGTTATAGAGTTGAGACCGATTTCTGCTTTTTGGAGCCGATTTTATCAATTTATTATTATCAAAGAATGACTACACTGATTTCTGATTTTTAAAATTTGATTGTTTATGTTTCCTAATAGTTCTATAATCTTCTGTGTTATGTTCTGCTATAATTTTTTAAAATCACTATTTTATAGCATTTTCTCTTCAACTTGCATCTGTATCCGTTTTACTGCATTCTATTATGTATAAACGTTTTACTGCATACTTGCATATACCTTCCTGGGCCTCGACTCACTATTTTACTATTTTCCCCTGTCCAAATGAAACTATAGAGATTGTATCTGACGAGAATGAGGGATTTAAAACTCGATCTGAAGAGTTCTCGAGATCTGAAGTATTTTGAGGTTATCTTGGAGAAACAGTTGGATGTAAAGACAAGATTTTGATATATGGTTTTGTATATGGATTTTCTACATATGGATTCTTATATATACAATGTTTGTGATGACTGTGATGAAACTAAAATTGTGCTTCCACAAGATTTTTTTTCTTAAATAAGTAAAGTGAATTAAAATAAATGAATAATACAGAACGATGTTCTAATTTTAAGTATTTTGCCAACTTAGAAGTAGAACAATGAGCTAGGGCATACCCCGAGCATCCCATGAACAAAATCATGAACCGAGTGAAAGAAAACTAAAAACAAACACCTAGATGAACATCATCTAAAGCGACCGTATGCATCCTGTCCCAACACAAAAACACACCGAAAAAATGGTTTCAAAAGGTCCTTTCGCCACATCAGCCAATATGAAATCCACCCACAGCTACAGCTGTGGCTATGTACACCACCAAGGTCCTTTCGCCAAGGACCAGCATCTGCACCCAGTAAAAATACTTGATTCCAACAGCCACAGCCTTCAGTAGAGAAGCATGGGCAAAGAAGTGATGCCAGCAACAAGCAAATCTGGTCTGGCAAACCGGGAAAATAGCAGATGGCCACGACAGCAAGAGTCCAACCCAACCTCATCACCAAACCGGCAAAGAAGCATACCAACACCAAATGATCCACGTCAGCAATTAGTGTGGAAATCCAAACCGGGAGCAATAGAGAGAAGAAACCGGAATGCTCAATTCCACGCCAACAGTTCAGATTCAATATCGGAAAACAAGCCTGAGAAAACCGAAAACATTACCAATCCGACTTAAATGTGTATTCCGGGCAAAGGAACGAAGCCATCACCGAATGCCCACGTCAACGATTGGAATAGGTTGCCCAAATCGGAAGAGAGAGAACAAGTCACTTGGATTTGCTGGACTTTTTTCGGCTCCGTGATTTTGGCGGAGCCCGGTCAGTCCCACCATTGGAGCTTGCTGAAATTGGCTCCCCAATGCCTGAAACATCCAGGGAGTATTTACTTATAAGACGTGCGATAGGGCTGGGCATGAGGTCCAGATCGATATCAGGTGCATGCTCCATCTCTGAAATCTCAGAATCCATGCGACCCAAATTTGAACTGTGAAACTTGATCGGATGGCAGATATCACTACAAGGAGCCATCTTCCTGCGGTGAGGAGCACAACTAGGAGCCACAGCTGACAAGATCTCAGGAGCAAACCGCGCCATTTTTAAACAAGGAGCCTTGTCCAGCGTCTTAAAGGGAGACGCTTCAGAAGGCTGCTCATCATCATCCAGAATAATTTCGCCAGGAGCAGAGGCAGGACCAAGCACACCTAACAGAGACACCCCCGACGCAGCAATCTGATCATGGCATGGTATTTCCAGAGGGGATTCTGATAGAGTCTCCCCAGCTTCATCAGCAGGGGGCTGGGAGACCAGAATTGCTTCCTAAAAAATTGAACTAACAACCGAATCTGCCTCCACATGCCTACAGTCATTTCCATCCAATTCCTGAGATAAGCAAGCTGGAAGGCTGGGATCCTCAGAACATTGCAATGCGAAAAAGGAGTTTGAGGTTGGCATAGAGCCCGAGCGCTTCAAACCAGCCAAAGTAGAGTCCGGAGTCATCCTAAGGCCTTTACTATCTATGCCATTGCCAGCTGGATCAGAATGCGAAAGGAGACCAGATGACTTGGTTTTATGAGGCGATTTACGCAGAGTCTTAGGGTGGTTAGGATTGGTGACCGGATCACCCTGGCTAGGTTTCCAGGGATATTCCATAGCCACGTACACACCGAGGGAATCATCAAGTTTATCTCCAAGATTGACCCGGATGCGGTCAGACAGTTGGGAGGAAGTTGTGATTTCAACACAAATACGGGCTACCCGTAGTCGTTCCTGCTTGGCAGTAACTGGGTCCAGTTGGTGGGGCTTCCCAATGACGCTGGCAATCCAGCTGAGCACCAGGGGAATCCAGAACTGAACCGGAACCCCCTTCAAGTGTATCCAGATATGGAATGAGCAATGGTCCTCCTTGGAGAGAACCATGTTTGGGACCATTTCTTGAGGAAGTAAGGTCGACCAGCTAGGGTCCAGGGGCTGTGATTTAGGCAATCCTGCATCCGGGTTTCATTATCGAAGTGAAAAAGGAAGAAACCGTGTTCCATTTCAGCAATGTGGGAGATCCCAAACTTAGCCCAAATCTTTCTGACAATGTGATTGACTACGAAAAAATTAAGGGGGGAATCAAGGAAATATCCCACAAGGGAAGATTTCCAAGTGGCTTCTCTCTGCTGAATAACCTCAACAGGGGGGAAATTTTCCACATCAGAGCCAATAGGGGTTGGGGGAGAGAAGAATTGAAGTTGAGAACCTCGAACCAAGGCATCCTTGCTGACTATCGCAGCCCACGAAGGCGAGGGATGAGAATTTGGCTTTGAGGGAACAACCAACGGAGGCTGATTCGGTGGTGACCTAGGGGCGGAGGATGGGATTGAGACAGCCGGGAGAGCATTTGCAGAAAAGATAGGGCAAAATGCACTGGCAGACTCAGAATACCCGGAAGCCAGAGAAGGAGCTCCGGAAGAAGCAAAGGAGGGAGCAGAGGGGGTGAGGAAAGGAGGGAAGGAGAATGAAGGAGAGGGGGGGAAGAGGGGCGAGAGAGGAGCGATTGGGGCTCAGCAGGTGGACAAGGCAAGAGAGGGGGGAGAGAGTTTCTAGAAGGGGAGCAGGAGAGGGGGCGAATGTCCGGCGCCATGGGCGCCGGCGAGAAGAAGGAAGGCAGGACAGGGCAATGGGCTGCCAGTGAGAACTATCGGGAGCGCCTAGCGTACAGAGAATGTCAAACGAAGTTTGAAATTTTAGAGAGAATCGGGAGCTTCTCTCTCTACCTCCCACTAGCTGATATAGAGATTCTATTTGTGCTTCCACAAGTTTATAGTTCTGCTTTTGCTATATACTTTCTTGTTTCTGTACAGGTTCTAGTTGGCATCTCTCATCTAAATTCTGATGTAGTAAATAAGATTATTGAATTGAAGCCATGTATGGCATCTGTTGTCCTGTGAATGTGTGTTGTAGGAAAATTATGGTATAAATAGATAGTTATGTACATGTTCTGGCTTGTTATACAAGTTTTGTACAGGATTATATTTTTGTTTAGCCCAATTTGAGGAAAAACTCTGTCCATTTTTTCCTAGAACCTTGAGTGAGACTTGGTCTTCTGTTCCTGTTCTAAATGACAAAATTAACTAAGGATAAAAAATCATTCTGGCACAATTTTTTTTTTTTTTGGTAAGTAAGTATTTTGGATTATAGGGAGAAAAAATTACAAAAGCTATGTTTTTGCTCCAAGTATTTTGACTTGGAATAAAAACATTGAGAGCTAGGGCATACCCCGAGCATACGGTACAACATATTATACCAAAATAGCCTCTGGGAGGACAACGTTCAACAAAAAACAATAAATGTAATCTGAAATTACACATAAGCAGATACACAATCATTAACATATCAGGATCATCTTGCGGTGCAATGCAATCGCAAGATGCTGAAGGAATTTTTATTTCTATATAAAAATAAAAATTATATAGATGCTGAAGGAAGCAGCTAGTCTGACATCTTCAAAGCTCGGATATTGAACTAGGGAAAGTATGACCCAGGTGTAAGAAAAAGTTAAAATCTGGAACTGAGACAAGGGCTAAAGTCCCATTTGAAGCTAAGCAAATTTAAGGAAAACATAAAGTTCTGTGGCTTTCTTTCAAGACAGCTTTTCCAAGGTATTTTCTTTTCCTCGAGATCTGAGGACCAAATGGATCCTAATTCCTATTAGATTCCAGAAGAAAAGAAGGTTTTGTAGGGAAATGTGATACAAGCACAACCAAATTTTCAGACAAATCTTCCATGATCAAGTATTCATAACTCGAACAGGGTTTATAAGGGAGATTGGATTCAGATAAAGCACAAAAAGTAAACTTGCCTGATAACAGCCAATGATCAGCAATGAAGAATAAACGGGATGGAACACGCAGGAGTTAAATTTGCTGCCTTTACAATTCAACTCATGAATGCACTGCCATTTGCTCCCAGAGCCAACAGTCCAAACTCTGACCAAATCCTCGCTCACAGAAGCCAGAAACTCGCCAGAAGGATCCCAACACACAGACTGAACTTTCTGAGTATGCCCCTGCAGTTACAGCCACGTAGCGATAATATAAGAATCAATTGCGCTATGAATATCTATCTGGCATCCATTGATCTCCCAGAATTCCCCATTCGGTTCATTCTTGTGTTTGTAAATACTACTATTTCATAGTATTGAGAAAAGTCTAGTAGAAAGAAGCTGTTTGTCCCTTTGCCTGACTCCTACGCCTAGGCAGAAATCTCTACTTTCATTGATGATGATACAATGACTGAAACGTTTTTTTTCTCAGTAAATACTTGTATTTTAAATAATCATAAATGGGTCACTTTAATACTTAAACCATTGAATTCATTGCATATCATATCATGGAAGCAGTTGGATCATTGGCCAAGAGTGGTTGGTAGAACGGCTCAGCTTAGCTAGCAATGGGCTTCAGTTATGGGTCCAATTTTCCTTATCGATCAGAAAGATATGAATCTGGATCTCAACAAGTGGCAGGGCATGGCTTTGCAAGTTGAAGTTGAAGGGATGCTCGACCCCTAATAGGACTACCAGCTTGCTGGTGTAAGGACAGCTACTAGGGTATTGCTTGTCTTGCGAGTGGTTCGGCCATTAAGCTACTTCAAAACCGAAGGTAAATCAAGGGATCTTTTGATAGTTAGCTGAGATGAGAACACCCGGTATTTCAAGTGCAACTATGCATCCCATTGAGGATAGATTGGTAATTTATGTCAACAGAGTTCTCATTCTTTCATCCCCATTACCATTATTCAAAACATACACAACCTTAAACCAATGGGCCCTGAATCCCAAGCATAGCAGGAGCTTGGTGTATTAGGCTGCCTTTGAAAAGGGAACCTTAGAGCAACAATAAAGTTGTCACTGTATAACCTAATGATCATAGGTTCAAGTTGTGATGCTCCAAAAATGGTTCAATATTTCCCGGAAACCTCGCATAGCCAGAGTTTTATGACCAAGCTGCCCTTTTTACAAACTTAAGGCAAAGCCATGGACACAAGTTACCAGTGATTTATGTGAGGAGAATATCTATACGAGTGATCAACCAAACCATGACATACAAGAGGGAAGAGAGCAATAGCCCACCTGTAATGCTTGTATACAAACTTGAGTATCCACATCGATTATCGACACAACATTCTCGGCAGCAGCTGCGAGATACTTTCCAAGACGGGGCTGAAATCTAACCTGGGTCATGCCACCCTGACAAGTAGAAGAAAGATTCAGGCTTATCATGAAAAATAAGTAAACATGCACACAACCGAGTTCCATGTTAAATGAGAACTCGTACCTGAAAAACCTTGGTGCAACTACCATTAGTGATACTCCAGTATCTTATCTCACCGTTCCCATCGCAAGAGCAAATAAGGTCCTCTTTGTTTGGATTGAAATCTAGTGACATTACAGAGGTCGAATGGCCAGTGAAATTGCGGAGTGAGTACTCTGGCTGCAATGTGGATTGTATAATTATTATTTTTAAATTACCGGCACAAAAGCAATAAGAAAAACCAAAGTAATGTCACCCAAGTATGAAAAGCAGCCTCAATCAATGACCAATAGGGAAAAAATATATTTTAAACAACTGGAAAATAATGGATTAGAATAAACATCTCAAATTCCCCATCTATTTTATGGGACTTCTCCCTATGTTTTATTACACTCTGCAATCCTTTGCCTACGTAATTAGAAGCATTTAGATCCTCCAATCTCCTAGCCTTAATATCCGTCACAAGTTTCATAACTTTATCTCTATCCATGCAAAGTGAACCTCAGAAACTTACTGACATCCATCATTTCCAGCAGTACAATCTGCAAAATCTACTCTGGCACCTTGAGTTTGTTGGTCATCAAACTATCCAACGTACAGTTACTTTTTCACACCATTTCTTTTCATAATTGGCTCATCCTCAAGGCAGATTGTTAAATCAAGTTGTGGAAAATATCTATGAAATTGGCAAGACTGCAACAACAGTCATGGACTTCCTTCCACAATTAACAAAGTACAATGTGACGAAATACCACAAATATCAGCCTGATCAGCCTAAAGCAAATTTTTGGTGATACAGGACGAAACAACAAATTGACCCAAGACCATTTCTTAAAACAAAGAACCATTTAATCCCAAAGGTTTAGTGATCAAGTCAGGGCCCGCCCAAGACTAGGAAGTGTCGTTTAATATGCTCACGTCTGGCATAAAAGTGTGAACTAAGAAGAGCCCACCTCTGACTTATGTGTTGGAATCCATTTATAAGCCAATGGAGATCCCCAAGATTTGAACTCTAAATCACTTTTGTCAAAAATCCTAACTCTCAAGTAGGTGCAAGCTGACTAGTTTTTTCTCCTCTTTTGTTTTTTTGTTTTTTTTGGTGGTTAAGGGATGTTAAATATGGAACCAAGCTGCCAGCAGGACATTATAAAGCTTTAGAGAGCTGAAAAAAAGGAACTGCCACAACACAGCGTGATAAAGACACAGAAAATAAAGACTGATTGTACACCTACATTATCAGCATCCCAAACCCTGACAGATTTGTCAAATGAAGAAGTTGCCAGCCGAGACATGCTTGGGCTGAATCGGACATCTGTTATCATGAGAGTATGTTCTTCAAGAGTAGACTTTGATTTTTGAGTATCAGTGAACCACAACACAACCTATATGAGATATTCATAAAAACAAAGGAAATTAAAGCGTTCAAATAATTAGACATTGTTTCTTCATGCAATCCAATATGACAGTACTAACCTTTTTATCATGCCCGCCAGTGGCCAGCAGCTTTCCATCTGATGAGAAGTGACAACAATTGACTTTGCTTATACTGGCTTGAATAAGAGCAATGTCCTTAAATGAGAAACCTAAGATTAAATAATGAACAATATGCAGTTAATTGGCCACCGAAAGAACAGGTACAATGTATTTAGCAAAAATTTGACAAGACGACAGTCAGAGAAGGATGAAGCAGAAAGCTTCTGCCAATTCCTTGCTTCTACCTCTTAAAAATCAAGAAGCATGTCCATGCAAAATCATAAGAAACAGAGGGGGTGCGGAGAAGGTACCTTTGCCAACATCCATGCCCCGGCCCATGGTCTCTCTAGGATCTTCCTCTTCATGAGACAAGAATGACTCCACGTTATCATCAAGAGTTGGATCATCGACAAAACGACCCATATCAGCCTGCAATTCCATGCCTCTATTAAGCCATAGGTCAAATAAAAAGACACACCAGAAAGGAAAACCTCACTATTAGACATATCTATACACACTAGCTTTTATTCATACATGTTACGAGCATGCATCACGCATGTACATGTACTTACCTGTCTCCCCTCTCTGTTCAGGTCCAAGAAAACATGGGCTGAAAATAAAATACAGAAACATTCTAGTTGCATTTACTCTTCACAATGAAACCACCATAGAAATTGTGCTACTGCTATCTTTTTCTTATTTCCCAAATCATTCTAAAGTGAAAGGTTCCTCTTTCTTTGTTCTCGTGGGAAAGAAATAATATCATCATATATAAAACAAAATGGAATAGAAATTTAAACAAGATGAATGATCAGTTGATTTGCTGAGTTGAAGTGGCTAGGTTCTTACCATATATATAAAACAGAAAGGAATAGAAATTTTAACAAAACCGATGATCAGTTGATTAACCAAGTTGAAGTGGCTAGGTTTAAAGAGAACATGATCACATTGTATAAGAAATAAAAAAAGGTCTACCAAACTAAGGGTGGTCTAGTGCAAAAGGCTTCCCACATT
The DNA here is from genome assembly GCA_028571085.2 of Nepenthes alata. NCBI lineage: Eukaryota > Viridiplantae > Streptophyta > Magnoliopsida > Caryophyllales > Nepenthaceae > Nepenthes > Nepenthes alata. The sequence continues at coordinate 10,097 of JAOVVI020003046.1, read as the reverse complement.
ATGGGCTCTGGGGAAGATCAAATGTACATCACTTACTCCCATATTATAAAGAAGTTAATTCCAAAATTTCACCCTGTTGCCTCCTATCACAATGGAACAACCATACTGTTGTTCCATGGCTATTGCTCACCCTCAAACTTTTGTTCAACTCCCAACAAAAAAGGGAACTTCTATGCAACATAATTATAGAACCAAGATTGTTAGCATAATCAGCAACCATTTATATCAGGAATCCAATGTACACAGAAGCCAACGCAAAAAAGCCTCAAATGAGCAGCTTCTAAGCAAAATGAGAACAATAGAGGAAAACCAATAATTTCTCACCAATTGATTGTTTGCCGATGTAAGTGTTCCAACACTATCAGAGCCAAACATAAGTGAAGGCTTTGAAGAACCCCCATTATGTGGTAAAGTAGGCACAGACATAACATCTCCTGGGGTATGTGTTGATGGTGTTGATGGTGCTGAACTTGGGGATGGCCCCGCTGTGTTTGCAGTTCCGGTGCTATTGGCAGGGCCTAAAGACGAGATTGGTTGTTTTCTCTTGCGAACTATTTGGTTTTTTGAAGCCTACACAAAAAGTAATCAAAATCAAAATCAATGACAGAACTGAATTAAAAATGGCAGATCTTTTAGGTAGAAAATGATTAAATGTAGATATTGAACAAAAATATTTTTTAAGAAAACAACCCTCCAAGTTTTGAATAAAGGAATGTAAAAATGTAAATAAAAAAGTAAGCTGAGTAAAATATTAAAAGGTTCAAGTATGGAAGTTTTAGAGTTCAAAATCAATGAATTTCTCAAACGAAGTGCAATTCTGTTGCCTAGTTATCGGATCAATGGATGAATATGTTTCCATAGGAAAATAATAATGATTCCAAACAAGCACACATAACAACTAATATGCATTTTTCAGGAAGATCTAAAATAACAGGAACTCCACAAAGTCCCTATATATTTTCACAGTTCATGATTCACTTAAATGCTCTATATTTTTGGCAGATACGCCACAAATTATCTGAATTATAAAATTTCTATCTTCCAGAGGATTTGCTTACATATTCAACCAAAAAAAAAAGAGCAAAAAATTGATTTGTGGATAAATAAAGCAGATAGGATTTGAAAATGTGATGTTTTGAGCCACGGACTTAAGCAACCTGATCGTTCACACGATATGAGTTTGATATGCTAGCATCCATTGTCATGTTGCTAGCACCGACCATTTTATCTGGCTGATGGAGCTGGTTAGGAATCTGAGACTGTTGACTCAAAAGTGGATTTGGCAGATTCTGTTGCTGCACTTGGTTGTTGATCTGCAGATGTTGCTGAGTAAATCAAGATGTTCAGATACATGAACAAATATTTTGATAAACATGCGATCTAATAAATACAGCACAAGCAAATAAACAACAATTAGCAGCAAATAAAAGGCATGGTCTCACACTCAGTATGTACCTTGATTAGCATATCAGCTTCTCCACGAGGCAAAATAGGGCAACCAACCTGCACTGGCGACCCAACATTAGGAGCTACCTCACCAACATTACTTAACTGGCCATCCTTCCTGAGATTCAAGTTTCTGTTATTAAGAAACATTCTCAACTTTCTATTCTCAAAATCCATGGCAGATGGGGATCCCAAGTTTTGCTGAGCTTGAAGCAGAAGTTGTTGCTGTAGGGGAAGCTGATGGAAAGGCTGGGGAGACTGCATCATAGATTTTTGCTGCTGAAGAAGCCCAGGTCGAAGCTGATCTAGCCCCTAATAGAAAGACAAAAACAGCAACGTAGAAAATAAGATGTACTTATAATAGAAGAAGAAACAATGAGAAATCACTACCAGCCACCCATTGAAAGTCAAAATTGATCATCTCTGCAAGTAATGCTAGTTTTGTATCATATTGGATTTATGTAGAAGTCTAAATAAAAAGACAAATCAAGCATGTTTAAAATAACATACTGTCAACGGCCACCCTTTTAAAGTCAAATTGTTACCGCCTTGATTTGATCCTGAAAAAAGAGACCAAAGATAACACAATTATGAATATGAAATCTATCCAAAAAATGGGTAAACCAAAGCAGCACCATATTGCAGTTATGAACCGCTAACTGCAGCTTGGATATCAAATTGAATAAAATGTACACTACATATCCATATTCCGGAATAAAGACTGCACAATTAACTAGCCAAAACCTACAGTTTCAAGTACTATCTTCATCTAAAACTTCTTCAGTTCCAAAAAGCTATTCATTTTGAATGTCATAAACATTGAGCAAAGGAATTTAATACCATAATGTCCCAACAAGCATCACAGTTGAAAAGTGAAATACAAAATAATGTGCTGTATATTTTAATGAAAAACCAAATGTGAAAAAAAACTCTTAACAGAAAGAAAACACAAAATTATTTAGAAGTAGATAATCATTGTTAGACATTCCAAAAGCAAGACAATTTTTTAAGATGAAGAGAGTATATGGCACCATGAAACCTGTGCTTGCATGTTAAATTGTTTCATGGAGTAGTATAATTCAATCTTTCAATGTTTATCCATTCTAAATGGAACGAAAGCACATCTCTAACTGAAATATTATTTCAAAATGTAAAATTTACAAACAACTAATATGGTGGCAACTGTCTGCTTTTTCATGTTGTATTCACAAGAAAACTGAAACCTTGGTGAAGTGAGAGAAATGTCTCTCTTGTGTAGCAAGATAATCATATTCAGAGGGGCAAAAATTTGCACCATCTACACCCAACCCTCAAACCCCAAGAACCATAAAATGTGAACAGAAAAACCACAGTTTTGTTCAAGAAGCGGGTAAGCATTAGTTACTCATACCAGGAACTCCAATCAGTGATCCTTCTGGACCAGCAGCTTTGGCATTTATGATAGGATTTATCTCACTCTTTATGTCCTGTGCCAGCAGGAAAAAGAAAGACACGACCGACTGAATATGTGAAATGGGACCTTCAACAAATACTTGTATAAAAGATATGCATGCTTAAACAAACAACTATGAATCAAATGACAGGCAGAAGCAATCTGCCCATCTCCTCCTGTAGTTAGAAGCTTCAGAACCACAAGAATTCCTAGTTCCAAACCCCACCCCACCTCACCCCCAGAAAAAAAAGATCAAATATAAAGAAATACCTGCACAGGAAGAGGAAGTTGCTGGTTCCGATTTTGAAATTGCTGTAGATTCCCTGAAATCCCTCCAGGTGTTCCGTGCAACCCTTGCCTTAAAAGATAATTGCAATCAAAACAACATCAGAAAAGGTAAGAAAATGTGTAGCACCGTGGAGGGATTGAGGTAACTGGAAGGTAGTACTAAATGTCAATGAAAAGAGATACCCTTGAGCCTGGCCACCAACTGCAGCTGTATTCAACATTGAGGCATGATTTGTATCCAGAAGCTGGCCCATGTTGTCACCAAACCTTTGCTGAAAAAGATTTATGTTAGCAATTACATATTGCAAAAGCAGATAGCTTTATAAGATAAATAAATCAAAGCCTTGGTGCTCGTGGAAAATCAGTACCTTCATTGCTGTCTCTTCAGAAGGATCTCTCTGCAATGGTAGCTTTAATTTCTCCTCATACATTTTTGAGGCTAGAACATTAGCAGTTGAAGGGTTCTGTCCCATAACAGGGTCAGTGTTCACATTCACATTGGTGTTGCCATTTAGGAGCTGGGTGCCATCTCTGCGTTGCTGCTGCTGCTGTTGTTGCTGCTGCTGAACATGCCTCTGCAGTAAAAGTTGCTGCATCTGCTGTTGTTGTGATTTTTGTTGCTGCAGCAGCTGCTGCTGCTCTCTTGCTTTAGATATTTGTCCCTGAAATTTCAAAAGCAATAAAGCATTTTCTTTTCTAGAAGCCTACCACACAAGTGAATGGAAAAGCACGTGACTTACCCCACTGGAGAACAATATGAACTCAACAAGCAATACAAAGCAGGAAGGTGAGTCATTTGCTTACTCTATCATTGAAGACAACAACAAATTTCAGAGCAAGTAGTCTCATCATCCCAGAAACTCCAAGGCCACATTTTTACATCAAGATTTCGTGAGCCACTAAGCACCAAAAAAACTATCCTTTGTCAAATATCTAAGCAGGGATAGGTCACCCACTCAAATGAGCATTGCATCAGTGGGGCTGGCTTTAAGGATGATTCCCACAGAGGCATAGTTCTTGGACAATAACATGGCTACCAGCAACTTACAATGGTGTAATAAGTTGAATAAGATTAGGAATGCAATATTATTGGGGTACATTTTCTTAAGTGAATTTGTGAAAAATTTTCAACCAAGCCCATATCTAATAGCACGAATATCAATGATTATACTATGCTAGGACAGGAAAACACAAGAATAAGACATTTCCTGTTTTCATTTCTTATATCATATTAATTAAGCATATCATTCCATAATCAATATCTATGCCAAGCGACCTTATGTATGGTAGTAGAAATGCCATATTATATATGTTTAGCCAGAATGTTATGAATCCCATTCCAAATAGCAGATTGAAATGGTCCTTTTCCATCTAAAGCAGACTCAGGTGTCAGTGCCAGAAAAGGAAATATGTTAAGGAGTCAAACCCATGTTAGGGTAAATGTATATTGAAGAGACAAAACACCAATGGTCTTATTGAAGGAAGCAAGGAAAATGCACAGAACAACTCCACCAAGGGGCAAAATTGTGACCTTGACAACATAAAAAAAACTCAGTTTAAAAATGCACCATTTGGCAGTTCAATTTAGCATCTGGCAGATGCCACACCGCCTAATAATACCCTCAAAGACTACACACTTTGTCACATAAATGCTATGAGTTTTTAGCACTAAATATGTACTATGTCATGCACTGGAGTAAGCATTAGAGGGTCCTCTACGGTTATAAAATTTCAGGCCCAACGAACTGGTAAACAAAGGTTGACCTCACATGGAATCCTCCCTCAGTCTAGCCTGGCCACACATGACATGTTTCCAGATTATTATCCCTGAGTCTTAACTACTTCACCTCTCCAGTATCACAGCTTCTTAACTAAAAGTACAAATTACAATTCCCAGCAAGCCGGAAAATTACAGCAACTCCAAAGTGCAATAATCTCTAATTTAAGAAGAAAATTCCTAATAGCAGATTACATGCATGGACCAACCAAAACAAAAAGCAAGAATGTTAAATTCTTCAAAATTATCTTTAATTGTTCTGTCCATGTCTTGCATTCATTTCGCAATCCTTTCACTTTGTTCAAATATACGTTGATAAGATTGCCAAAAATATTGCACTTTTCATGATCTGAAACTAATCTTGTTTTCTTTATCCCCTCAACTTTCTTAGATTCAAATGGAGATGAAGAATGCAAATTCCAAGATTTTCAGAATTATCATTGAGATGAACTCCAGGTCCTCAAAACGAACCATACTTCTACTAACATGCAAACAATGGATAATGTTACATTCAAATTCAAGCCAGGAACCATGCTCATCACATTCCCTACTGCAAAATAGAAAGTCCACAAACACTCAGCAAAGCACCAATAAACAGGTTCTGCAATAATTTCTAAAAAGATAGAATTTTTAACCACTGAAGACCCAAAAACGATACTAAGCATTGGAGCATGGCTTATAGTCATAACCCTTTTCTCATAAAATATAACATTTTATCTTCTAATGCTGAGTGTTTCCAAAAATTGGCATGCAAACAATTCTAGGTGAGAAAATTAAAAATAAAAAAGAAGATTAAAAAATAAAAAATAAAAAGATGTGAGAGGTGACACCATAGTAGGTGAGAAAAGTTGTGCTGTTTGTTTAAATAAAAAGATGTGAAAGGTGACACCATTTTTAGAATGTCAAAATTTTCAAACGTATCTTTAATTGTTCCATCCATGTATTGCATTCATTCCCTGATCCTTTCACTTTGTTCAAATATACGTTGATAAGATTGCCGAAAAACATTGCACTTTTCATGATATGCAACTAATCTTCTTTTCTTATCCCCTCAACTTTCTTAGATTCAAATGGAGATGGAGAATGCAAATTCCAAGATTTTCAGAATTATCAGTACTTCTTCTAACATGCAAACAATGAATAAAGTCACATTCAAGCTGGGAACCATGCTCACCACATTCCCTACCGCAAAATAGAAAGTCCTCAAACGGTCGGTAAAGAATCAACAAACAAGTTCTACTATAAGTTCTCAAAAGAGAATTTTATACCACTGAAGCCACAAATGTGATACTCAACATAGAAGCATGGCTTATGGTCAGAGCCCTTCTCACACAAAATGTAACATTTTCTCTTCTAATACTGAGTGTTTCCATGAATTGGCATGCAAACAATGGAAAACTTTGACAGAAAAAATATATTAGCACATACAGAATCCACAAGCACACCTCAATATAAGATGCAGCTGCCTCAGAATGCTTTTCATTTGTCCTTGCAATAAATATATCCCAAAAGACGGACCACCACTCGAAAAGGAAGCCACCTGGAGCATCAATGGCTGGAAGCCACAAAAGCCCATAAGACCAGAATCAAACACTTGACTACATTATTTCAGTTAGCAATTCAGAACATAGAAACAACTGCCAATTTAGGTAACAGCATCCCTTACCAACAGGATCAGTAGAAATTTTGCCTTCCTGTTGAAAAGCCTTAGCAGAAGCATGTAATTTCCTCTTCAAAAAATAGTCATGTATATAAACATCCAACCTATTTTCCCAATAAAAGAATAATTAAGCTCTTGACCTTACAAAAAATTCAAGGATGGGTTCAGCAGCCGTACAGGAACAAGAAAATATGACCAAAAAAGAGGATAAAGAACCTATAAGCATTGAATTGAACCTAACTGCATTTCCTATGATATATTGAAGATTAGCATCAACCAAAAACAACTCCATCACTGATATTCGAATCCCCCAAGATCAAAAGCCCTAAAATTAAACGTTGCAGTCCCGTAAGAAAATCAACAGCAAACAAAAACGCAACCGACCCACTGACCGACCCACTGACCAACAACGCGAAATTAGTCCACAAGCACCACAATTTATACCGGCAAACGTATCAAAACAAAAAAATTACGACCGTACGGTACGAAAACAAACTTTGAACTACGGCGTAATACTTACATATTATCAGCTTAACCATTGCAATCCCGTAACAAATAATTATTAGGAAGAAAAAACGAAACGAACCCAGATGCACAAATATCGGGTATAGAATGAAACCCAACAAAACCTCAATGGACGCCCAATTAAGAAACGCCAAAAATAATCCTACTTACTAACCCATAACTTGAAACTAATCGACAAAAGCCTCGATTTATACCAATAGACCTCCGTAGCCAAATAATTTAGGGCCTCATAGTCGGAAACAAACTTGACCTAATTGGTGTCATGAACTAAATGAATGATTACTTACATTTTATCAGCTTCCCAGTTGGTTTGAGACATGTTGAAAGCTCAGAAAAACATCAAACGCTGTGGAGGCAATCGTCTCAATACCAATGTCTTCTAGTCGTAGAAATTTTTCTTTCCAAACAACTCAATTCCTCTATGAATTAGAAATTCCCAAAGTTTTTATTTTCACCCTTTTGGTTCTTCGCAGATACGCTCATAGTCATAAAACTTCATCGTATTTACATATCGATCTTACCTCTCATAATTATTTTAATAATTACATATTCGACTTTATGTATAAACAAATATATTATTAACGTAAAATATTATTCTTATAATTATCATTATGTAAAATTTTATTGAAAATTGTATTAAAACAAACATAAAATTTAAAAGATAATATCCATAAAATTAAAAATAAAATTTCTTTTTTCTTTCCTTTTGATAGGTGCAATCCAAAACGGGTTAGTATAATACTTAATTAAATAATATGTCTAAACCAGTCAAAAACTTGAAATGAGGAGATTAGTCAAAATACTATTTCTATCATCCATCTTCGGGTTACAACATTAAGGACTGCCGGACATTATAGAAGAATATTAAAACCCTCATTCAAAGAGGGCATCTCCATATGTTTTTTAGAAACTTGGGGCAAGCCCTCAGAAGTGCTAACAATAATGAGACAAAATTACAATAATGAGTGGCGGTCGGAGTAGTAAATATAATATCAATAAAGCCATTCAAAAGTAAAGTTTCGAACCACTCTGAGAAAACTTTCAACAACAAGAAACAAATGTTAGAAATAGGAAATGATATCATTAGTTTTAGTAACGACAATATAATTCATATAATAATTTTCTATTATGACCCTCTAATTGTATTGTACTTATTTCGAATGGTACATTTGATTACTAATTGAAATGAATCTTTGTTGATAATAAAATTTTCAAGAACATGTTTTACCTTGATACTTACATTAAACTCGGATTGAAAAAAGGCCAAATGAAGTCGATTGAGGGTAACCTATAAGGGTTGGACAATGAACCCGTATCGATCCGAGAAACTATTCAGTTAGAAGTCACATTAGAAACGCACCCAAATATAATCTCTCAAATGTTGACGTTCCTAATAGTGGACTTACCTTCAATCTACAATACAATATTAGAGCGATCGTGCTTGGTGGCGTTCGGTATAGTGATGTCAATCCCACATTAAAAGATTAAGTTCATGACTCCATGTGGAGTTGAAGAGGTCCTAGACGACCAGGTACCAGCTGAACTTGCTATTTTGCTCATGTGAATCAAATGATTTCAAATCAACCGATTGAAGAATTCAACCTCTGGGACGAAGCAACCCTTCAGTAAGGCCAATCCAGTGAGTTAATCGTGTAAATCCCATTAGATCCGCATAAGTCCAAGAAATGCATGCAGATCGGATGTTCTCTCTTGGATCAACTGCGTGGGCGATTAATGACTTTTCTTCAACAAAACTTAGACGTATTTGTATGGATATTAGCAAATATGCCAAAGATTCTAGCTGAGTTAATGGTCCACAGGTTGGACCTGAATTTTGGACACAAACCAGTTAGGCTAAAGCGAAAAAACTACTCAATAGAGAGAAACTCATTGCCATGAGAAATGAAGATAAAAAACTACTCAACATAGGTTTCATAAAGTAAGTTTAATACTTGAATTAGCTGTCGAATGTAGTACTCATCAAGAAAAATAACGAAAAATAGTAGCTGTGTGTCGATTTTACCAACGTGAATAAAACATGTCTAAAAGATAATTTTTTGCTGCCATGAATTGATTTGCTGGTAGATTCTACATCTCGGTATGAACTATTCAACTTTATGGATACCTATTTAAGGTACAATTAAATTCAGATTTGTTCTAAGGATAAAAAATTTACCTCATTTATGATTGATTAAGGAACATATTGCTACAAAGCCATACCCTTTGGCCAAAAAATACGAAAATAGCATATCAAAAGCTGGTAAATAAGATATTCGAGACATAAATAGGAAGAAATGTGGAAGTATATGTGAACAACATACTCGTCAAAAGCAAACTAACTGATGATCATATTGCAACCTAGGTAAAACTTTCAGGGTGCTCTGAGGTCATCAAATAAAGTTAAATCTAACAAAATATATGTTTGGAGTAATAACTGAAAACTTTTTTGGGTTTATAGTGTCTCATCGAAAAATTAAAGCAAACCCTGAGAAAATAAAAGTCATTATGGATATGAATTCACTTCAAACTGTGAAGAAAATCTAGATGTTAATCGGGAGACTCACAACACTCTCTCAATTTTTAGCAAAATTTATGGAAAAGTATCTTCTTTTTTTTAAGGCTCTGAGACAAACTAAGGCAAACTATTTTCAATGGATGAAAGACTCTTAGTCAACTTTCTACTAACTAAAAGAATACCTTGTCAACCCTCCATTCCTGTCATCTTCAAAAGAAGACGAACAGTTATATTTTTATTTGGTCATATCCAATACGGTATTAACCTCAATCCTGAGAAGATAAGAGTCTAAAACGCAATGGTCAGCTTATTATGTCAGCAAAATGCAAACAAACACCAAAACTCATTGCCTGTATGCCAAGAGGATCACTTTACTACTGGTCCACCCCGTTAAAAAGCTGTGGCCCAACTTTCAAACTCAAAAAATTATTGTCCAAACTAATCAATTGTCAAA
>JAOVVI020003045.1:0-19242 GCA_028571085.2 Nepenthes alata | reverse complement strand
CGCTCTTGACAAGTAGGTTACGTTTGGCCATTAAGGTAACCCCACAGACACGACTCATTTTACCCAAATAATGCACAAGGGATCATATGCCCTTCTCAAAAGTGAACATTTCATTTAAAATATGCACGAGCGTACTACAGGTGCCTATTAGGTGCTAAATCTAATTCTTCAAAATTTATTCTTTTCACATTTCAATCCCGAAATATGATTATTGATTTAATAATTTTTAATTAACTTAAAACATATTTGTATCCTTTAATTAACTAACAATATCTAATCTACCAACTATACCCAACTGTAACAGGATGTGATTCTGAACAAAATCAAAGGCTATAAAAAGACCCAAAATAAAAGTAATATCAAATCACATAATCAAAAAACGGTACACCCGAAATGGCTTTAGATGCCGACCATACGAGACCTCAAAATATCTATAAAGAGGAATATTTAACCTAAAAATCAGAGTAATTCAATAAAACTACTGAAAATAAACTAACATCAACTTCATACACTGATATTATACAACATAATCACACAAAAACACAGTACTTAACAGTCGAGAAAAAAATTAACTTAAATCTATTGTTTTGATAATGTGATACATAAATTGAGATCCAAATCCTAATCTAGTCCTCGAATAGACTTTTCTCAAATTGAACCACCTATAAGCAAGTTTCGAATCCTCTAATTTGAAATGTCAGTGAAAAACAAATGTAATAGTCAGTCAATTATTAAATAAGATATATAATTTTTATAATTAAAGATATAAATATTAATAATATATTAGAACATAATATGATTAAAAATTAAAAAAAAAAATAGATTCATAAGTATGTCATGCATAAATTGAAGCTAATGATCAATTTTTCTTCCTTAAACTATATAACATCTGAAAAATACTTAAATCATGTCAAACTTATGGACCAGGGACTGTGAAGGCCTCGCTGACAAACAGGTGAATGTTAAAATTTTGGTTATATATATTTTTATAATAATATATTAAAACATATCATAATATATTCTGTCTATTTTCTATAATTATCCATATGTAATCGAACAGAAAACTTTAGTAAAATAAAATACAATATATATGAATTAGAGGCATATATTTCATAAAGGTTATATGAAATGAGAGAAAGAGAATATGCATATGAGATATAAACATTACATATATAAAATTATAGCATATATAAATATTTAAAATAATATATATTTAAAGGGATAAATTGATGAAAGAGCCCTTTGATGCACTTACATTATATTAGAAATCAGCAAAAATTTCTAAGTTTTACTTGATCCACTTTTGCTAATCTTTTCTCTCTCGTTCTGTCTTTTTCTCTCTTCTCTTACTCTTCTCTCTAAAACCATACAAAATAGATTGAAAATCGGCCGATTGGACTTTTTATAAAAAAATTGGCACACATGTACTTATTAAGTGCATATCAAAGTATAAAACATACGGCACATAAGTATCCCTCAAGTGTGTATTAGGAACTTACATTTTGCCTCAAACATATATGTAAGAGTGATCAATCTGTCTAAAATATGCACTAGCGTCCCAAATATACCTTTTATTCGTGATCAATCTGTCCAAAATGCATACAAAGATTTATTAAATACTGGTTAGGTGTCACTTGATATAATAATATAACCAGTTAAAAAATTAATTTTAACCAAAAATCTAATCTGGTCTCGATAATTTAATCAACTTAAGTAGTTATTAATAAGGATATAATTTAAGATGCATACCTTATAATTTTTTTTAAATTTTTATTGTTAATTATTTTTCATTTTAATACAATCTATAATAATTATATCATCATAAATATAACTTTAAAAATCGAGTATTATAGAAAAATAAAAGGATATAAGGAAAAAAAACTCAAAAATAATCAGATTATTTTTATTTAGTATTTACTGTAGAAAATAATTAATAAGGTCTAGACAACTCTGTTTCCATTAAAAGTTTCGGATTTGATTTGTTAGTACAAAACGTAATCAAATAAGATTTCATTATATTCTCAAGACAACCACATGAACTCATTTATATTTGTAAATGTGAGAATAATATTTGAAAATATAAAATTATAACATGCCTTAAAATCTTAAATTTAACCGTTCTTTAATTAATTAAGTAATTCTTGTTTGACAAAAATTGATCTTTTATGTTTAAAAATTATACTATATGAAGATCGAATGCGAAAATATAATTAATGATCGAACTAACCTCCTACCATTGAAGCACTGTAATTACTCAAATTTTTGTGAAATTATCTGCTGGTTTTGATCTTTTAAACCTTTATACCCCTCAAAGGTGGTATATTAACAGAATATTAAATTTCGGGATCAAACAAAACAACACCTTTTTTTATAGATAATTTCGTCAATATCTCATGGGTGGTTACCAACAGAGATTGGGTAAAACGATTACACGAAAACTGGACCACAACTATTAATTCTTATCCTGTAACTTTTTTTATAAAAATTGTATAACCAACAATTCTCAAATATCTCAACTTTTTTCAACAATAATTACCAAATTTCATCTCCAACTTATTCCAAGGGAACTACAATTCATTTGTCCAGTAAAAACTTTGAGAGGCAAAATAAATAACTAACAATTATAATTTCAAAGAATTGTTGATAATTATTATCATATCAGTCGATATTTTTCTTTTCAATAAATTATAATATATACATATATGGCTGCTAATTCTCTCACCCTGACAACCATGATCTAAACGTCGTTGTTGGCACCACCTTGTCAGTATTGCGCACCCTACCCCACCAGCAACTCCTCGCCAACGTTAGCCACCCACCCACTCTTAATGGCAACCTCACCCGCTTACGCTCACCCATCAACCCTAGGCACCCGCCGGACAGGCCAGCAACCCTAGCCATCCACCCATTCTTATTGGCAACCTCGCCCGTTGGCGCTCACCCATCAACCCTAGCCACCCACCGGACGGACCAGCAACCCCTCTTGATCGGCGCAAGTCACATCGGCTGATGCGAGTCCCACATTAGAAAACTTGAGGCAAAACCTCAAACTTATAAGTTAGAGGGCTCTCCCTCCTACTAGACCGATCTTTTGGAATTTACTCTCCCTCTGGCTTATACTCGTATCAAATGGTGCTTTCATTTAGAGCAGTCCCGACCTGAAGATGACTACCTGCGGAGGGTTCTAACCGGAAAGGGCTACCTGCGGAGGGGTTGACCTCTTACCGGTGTGCCGGGGCGGAGTAAAACGTCACAGAGTAAAAGCCGTCGAGTGAAGTGTCACAGAGTGCAGCCGCCGAGGTCGCGGCTGTTAAAAGATAGATGAATGATACAAGTCTCACATTGAAAAACTTGAGACGAAACCTCCAACTTATAAGTTAGGGGACTCTCCCTCCTATTAGACCGATCTTTTAGGATGAGCTCTCCCTCTAGCTTATACTCGCATCATCTACCACTAGTTGTCATGGCTAATCATTGCTTAGAACACATGGAATTACAATTTCCATTTATTAACATTTTATATTTTTAGTAGTATATCTTATGTAATAGTTATTTAGGAATGCCTAGCTATTATCATATGCTATTTGCTTGCATCAAGAAGTTACGCCAAACTTTGAATGTATAATTCTGTTTCTATCAGTTATAAATTCAAATTAATTATTGTTAGAACTTGGTACGATGAGTCAGTCACCAATAAACCAATTTAAGGATTCAGATCACTCGATGGTGGGTTATTAAAGAGGTCAAATCAAATGAATATTTTAAGCATATATCAATTACTAAAAAAAATTATCAATTTGAATCCCAAAAACATAACTTTAAATAAAATTTTAAATACCCAACAAATTTCAAAAAAAAAAAAAAGCATTTCTTCGATTAAAGTTACAATGCCTACCAGACTATTTACTTAGTCATTTTTTCTTACATGCTCTCATGTTCAAACCAAGCATCACAAAATGGGCATGAGAACCCCGGCCACCGCCGCTGCCACCCAACATCAGCCTTGCCCGGCACCACCCGCCACGCAACCGCCTTCATGGATACATTCGATAAAGAGCGGCTGCCAACCACTCATGGTTATCCGCAATGTGGACAAGCCGAGACAATCATGATCCACAGCAGTCTCAAACACAGATCTCAAGCCATGGAGCAGCGAATCTGATCTAATTTCTGAACCGAGAGACAGCCAGTGTTTCATAACTTACTTGGCAGCGTACCAATTTTGAGCACATTTGGCATCAACAACTAGGTCGACTTCGAGAATATTGGTGCCATCGAAGGGTTTCGACATGCATCGGACAACAAGACTCCTAGCTGTTTCTGCTGATTCTGTAGGTCCTTCCAGTATTACTTCATCATGAACCTGCCCCCCAACAAGCAAACAAGAGCAGATTATCAAACTGAATATTCAGAGTAAAATTTGGTTTATTTTACTTGACCTCCTATCTAAATCGGCTAGTTTCTTTATTATTTGCAGCAGTTGTTTACTTGGGAGGTCAGAAATTGCTTTATAATAGACCAAATCCAGCTCAATTTATTGATGGAACCGCCATTTTCTGAACTTTTTTTTCGGATACAAAATCCTTATGTATCCCCTTATTTTAAATTTTTTATTTAATGCAGTCAAAACTGATTTCATCACTCAAAGAACTATACAAAATTGTATGAAAAAAGAAATCGGTAAAAAAAAAATGTAAACAAGACACTTCACAAATAAAATTGGTTATTTTGATGAATTATATGGAGAAGATTATTAAAATATTCTCAACTTTTCAATTTTTTTAATTTAATTCTTAACTTTCATTTCGGTATTAATTCTAATTGATGAAAAAAATAAAAGAATAAAAAAAATAAATACAAAAGCCACCACCATCTTAAACAAATTACACAGTTTTTGGGCATGATATGTGTGTTAACATATTACTCACAATGCAATTAATTTGACCTTTTTTTTGGCAGAGGGTATAAATGGTACTGAAATAAAAGTTAAAAGAACAGAATTGGAACAAAAAAAATGGTTAAAGAAGTAAAATAGACATTTTTTATAACTTCATCAGGTCAAGCAAAGCACCCAAGTAGGAAGGAATTGGTTAATATTACGTATAAAAGTATCAGCTGATATGTATCGGTATTGGACCTCAATACAGTGGCAAAATCACTTGTTGCTATACCAGTGATATATTGGGCGATATTTGCACGTAAGTTTACGGTTCTTAAAATTTTGTTCCTTCCAATATATCTAAAATTACAACGTATTGTCCTATACCAATATGGTCACAAGCAATACCGATATCAATATTTTCATCCATGGTTAATATCATCGATGAATTTGCTCTAACGGCGGTAAAATGCTATCGAAATTCCAGATAGAGGCCTAATGTGCAATCTGACCTGCAAAAGTAGCTTCCATCCGAGCTCTTTGAGGCGTTTATTTTTTGCTATTTCCAGCATCGCACACATTGCAACATCAGCAGCACTCCCCTGTATCACAGGTCATCAGCCATATGACGAATGAGAAAACATTCACACACACCACAGTCAGTATGCATGCTAGATGGGAATCGAACAGAACTCCGAGTTAGGAGGCCAAAATGGGGGCTGCGAAGCAAGTCACCTGGACTGGAGTGTTGATTGCAGCTCGCTCAATGTGGCCTCGTTGCAGCTGGGAAGCAGCATTAGTTGTCGAAGGGAAGCGGCGTGTCCTACCGAGCAGTGTGCGGACACGGCAATGAGCTGCAGCTTCTTTCTTCTGCTCTTCTTGCCATCTCAAAACCTCCTGCCGCTCTTTGTACCAGAGATCGACCGTTGCCTTCGCTTCCTTCACAGAAACCTAGACAGAGAGTGCGAAAGTCGGAACCCTATACCCAAAATCCTAAATAAATTTGAAAGAGAAATTCCCAAGCTCAGTGTTCATTACCTTCCAGTCCCGTGCGAGACCCATTGGTGTCTTACCATAAGCAATGGAAAAATTGAGCATTTTAGCTTTCCTTCTCTCAGAGGCAAAAGCATCCTGAAACAACAGTATTTGTAGTCAACGATCAGAAATGTGAAAGCAGAAACTAAAATGCAGTTTCTGCTGAAATTCACGTATTTAGCTTGATCTGGTTGTGCTTGAAGGAAAAAGAGGAAAACGAAGGAAAATTTAGATTAATGTGATAAAAAATGATATAAAATTACTTGTACTCTCAAAAGATATTACACTAAATCAAATGGAATGATAAAAACGACTCAATATAATAAAAAGCCCATTTAGTGGATCACAAGGCTTTGTTTTCTGTTGTCGTTTATTTGACTGAATCTTTAGATTAATCAATCTCCCAATTTGTCTTCAGTGACAAAGAAGAATGGATATCTAAAGCTGAAGTGTTGAAAAATGCACAGAAAAACATCTTTTGGGAGACTGAGCAGTAAAATACAGCTCGTATATGTTAGCCAAATATGAAGTACTTTACTTTTGTATTGATAAAGAACATACCTTTATAATATGTTAAAGTTTAAACCACAGTTATTACGAGATTCCCTACTCCACCATGAATTCCGCATATCGGGCCAAGTGTGGCAAACTGAATTGGGTAATAATATGGTCTCTATAAAAGGGCATCCCAATACATGAACCTCCCGTTATGCACGGAGTCCGCAAAAGGGTCAGACCATAATTGGATCCACGGAGTCCGCAAAAGGGTCAGACCATAATTGGATCCATCGTATGTGATCATAGCTTATATTATATAAGAGGTGATTTCCACAACTATACCTTTGACCAACAGGCTACACAGCGACAACTCTACCATTATATCAAAGCATCCTTTTAGTACTATGGTTTGTATGTCCATCACAATTGGTCTATCAAAAGTACTATGCCAATATAGTTACTAGGGAGTTGACAGCACTGTGCTTCACAACCCTTTTGAGAGTGATAAAATCATATTTAGGGAGGAATAACAGGTACTAGCAGCACCCTGCATTAAAAGAATATCAGGGTCCTCAGATACTACGACAATATTATAACATGTTACCATATTAACAATATATTAGCCGATACACCTGACGACAAAATGTCGGCTGATATACCCAATATTTAGCCGCCATATATTTCTATTTTAGCTTGAAATTCTTAGAAATTTTTGTCTTCCAATATATCTGATATTAATACGTATTATTTCATTATCTGATATAATATGGCCACAACCGATACTGATGTTTAATCGATGGGAAGTAGATTGTCTGGTCATTCACATTGGCATTAGTCAATTAGGAAGAATTGTCTGGCCATTCACATTGGCATTAGTCAATTAGGAAGAAGATTTCATGCACCTTGAGTAGAGGCACTGGAGGTTTATCTACACCGGGTCGAGGATGCCACTCAAGAAGTACTTGCTTTCGTTTAACGGCTTCACGAATATATGGGTACATGTTCATTGCAGTTCTGGAATGGAAATCTCCACCAGCTTTGAAGGCTTCCTTCATGCTCTTACAGCCAGAAAGATGTGCAAGAATCCTGAGTTCGAGCTGCAATAAGAGAGATTGTTTCTCCATCAGCATGATTGGAAAAAATTCCTTCACGACATGGATAAAAATATCAGTATCGGCATCGTTTGCAGTCATTACTATCGGACATAACAAATAATACGTATCAATATTTGATATATCGAACATAAAAAATTAGAAAATCTAAATTAATAGGGTTATATCAGCCGATATAACACGTATTGTAATATTATTGCAGAATCGAGAAATATACAATCCAGATATCGATATACATTGGCCGAAATTTGCATCAATACTTCACACACATGTTAAAAAGATGAGTTTTTCAATAATGAAGAGAATCTTGGAGGGCAAACCTGTCCATAATCGGCGACAATTAGGGACTTCCCTGGGGCAGCGATGAATGCTTGACGGATCTTATATCTGTCCTTCTCTAGTGCAGGCTGATTCTGATGTATTTGAAATAACATCACGATGTATTGATATCATAGATAAAAATATCGGTATTGGTATCGATCATGATTATATTAGTATCAAACATATCGGTAAGCTAAAAAACATAAATTGGCAGGGTCAAATTGGCCGATACATCATTGTATCAGCCTATTTATCGCGATATATCACCGATCTGACAACATATCATAATATTGTTATGGTATCAAAAAATATCGTTACTAGGGGCTCTTATTTTAATACATATCGGCCAATATTTATATTTATAATTGACACTGATATAAAATATTGGGCGATAAGGGCTTCTCCACTATTTTTATTTGATGGAAGACCAGCAAAACTTTCAAGGCTTCGGGTATATCATCTATTCTAATAACTACAACCTATCTACTCTATGGGTGACCAAATGCATGAAGTTTTCCCCATTATGGTCTCCAAGAGTATCTACGCAGCCTTACCCTTCCCTTACAAAGAGACCATTGGTGATTTGAATTTGCAACATATGTGTCATAATGAATCAATCTTACTATTTCGTACAACGTGCCATTTTTCTAGCCGAAAATATCCATAGAATTAGCACGTTCTGAACAAAGGCATCCATTCAAAGGAAAAGGGAAATAATTATGTGACTTTAAAAAGTGAATACACTATAATTTGTTCAAACAAAATTCCATGGTTCAACCAGGTGCGGATCTACATGGTTGTAAGAAAAATATAAATAAATATAAGTATATTAATAATTAAATTGAATTTTTTTGACCTTGCTATTCATTGACCACTGTGACTTATCTTTTTGAGATTATTCAAGTTTTTACCATTTTTATAAAAAATAACATAATTGTTTAAAATTTACTGTATTAAAAAATAGTTTGCAGACCCACTGGACCCCACTGGAAAAATATAAATAAAAAGAAATTAGATACAACTAAATGAGTAGTTAAAGTAAAATTTTGTATTGGCCCACATTACCCATTATGACCCACTGATCTAACTGTTATTAGTTGATGTTTCATCATTTTTTCATCAAAAACTACAACGAAATTCTTTTAAATTTACTCTGTTAAAAAATTATTCAAACTAGGACGAAAAATCCCGGATCTGCCCCTGCGCTTAATATATCAGATAAAAATAGTACACCTCTTTCTATATGTTACCCACCTGAACATATCTTTGTGAATGACACTTCTGCAGCATGAACAAAATGAATTTTTTTTCATACAAATTAGATGTCTACCTGCAAATTTGGTCTCCTAGCTGACAGGCGTCCGGTTTCCGTATTTATGTTTAGTGAACAGTGAATACGCCCATCGTGGCCCACCACGTGACGTCCCTGATGCACACAAAAAGGGAAACGACCATAGCAAATTCAAACCAGGAGCTGAAAAGCTAAAGCAAGAATCTATAAGTTTTTGTTTTTAGTTTTTATTTTTATTGCTAAAAAATAAGTCTAAATTCCGTACAATGCAAGCACCATTGTATGCTTGTGTCGTGTGAAGTTTTGTTAACTTCTTAAAGGCTTGAATTCCTAATCATAAAACCATTTCTTGGATCTCGTTCTGCACCCAAACCTCCTTTCCCTTCTACACATGGAGTTATAAGGCCAAGTGGCTTCAGGACAATTTTCAATGGAGTTATTGTCGGATCACTAAGAAGTATAGACATAGACACAAGACATGGAGATGAGACAATAACAACATGCTGACACACCATTCTTCTCGAAATGAAGATATACATGTTTATTACTTTTCTAATTAATAATTAACGCTATTTCATAGTAAACTAGTAATAAATATACGTATTTTTTATTTTTTTATCCAAAAATATTTCATATGAAAGTTTACAATTAAACCAACACAAATTAGTTATACTATAACATCTAAAATAAGCAATATAGAAAAATAATAATGATATAACTTAACAAACTAAAATAAAACTTAAAATAACAAATTGTTATATTATTGATATTTACATTTCAACTTTACTACTTTTTACTTTGTAATTTTCAAAAGATACAAAATATAAGTGAAAAATTAGAACAAAAACATATCCAATGTGTCCTGAGCATTTCCAACGTATCTAAATGTGTCAGAGTTTGTCATAATTTAAAAATAAAAATGAAAAATATAGATACGTTGGATTGTGTCCAAAACATGTTGGCATCTAATACGCATCAAATACCAATATTTTAGCACGAGAGTCTCCGTGTTTCTTAAAATTTCTTCATGTACAATACACATGCTAAATTTCAATCTTTGGGGGGGGGGGGCATGGAGGGAAGCATTAAGCACACGTTACCTGCAACGGGAGGATAAAATTGGATATCAACGAATCCATAGAGCAAACCTCACATAAAGTAGCAATGGCCCGGCAAGCCTGTTTCCCTTCACTTTCCTCCCCAAATGCAGCAAAAGCTGTTCCATAAGCAGATGTATTGTGCGCTTCCACTTCTGAATCACCAAGTGACTGCAGTTCATGAGTGTCATCCTCAAGATCATGCTCCGCAGAGACCTTCCCGACAAGGATCTTCAAAGCGTCTCCACTCACAGAAGGCCAACCCGTTGCTGTATATAAATCAGTTTGTATACTATCGCCAATTTTGAACAACTTAATGTCACGATACTTTTTGGGGCTCTTCTTTCCTTCTTCAATCACCATATCAAGGTTTGGAACTCTGAAAGTTCTCTCCATTGGAAGACATTCTTCGGCGTTCTTCCTGTTATAATAAGGCTAATGCAAATGACTAACCTATAATGCTCCACAAGATATCAGGCTCTGTCTACTGGAGAATAACAGTTGTTATAGATAATAGTAAACAAATGGTTTTAAACATGCGCCTTACTCTAAATTTGCAATTCTAGTTTATCAAATAATTTCTCAATGAAGAGTCTTATGGTCATTTTAAAACTCAGCAGTTTGATTACCCAGGAGCTCACAGAACTCATACTACCAAACCTATGAAAACATTACAAATTTTCCAAAAATCAAGTGAATTAACAGATAAAATTTGCAGAGACATCAGGTTGCCATGTGAAATAGAAGGATTCAAAATAGCTCCCATGCAACAAAGTAAATTTCCAATGGTGTAAATGGCTCATCTCATGCATATGACAATAAATATGAATTCATGTCAGACCAGAAAATAAAACATGGATGTGGGGATTCATAGGTGAAGCCATCATTACCACTAAAGATATAATTCAACATATGGGGCCAACCATTGATCAAAATATCGGCCAATACATAACAGTATAGAGCCCTCCATACTGATATTTTCTAACACCGAAACAACATCAAGATATGTTTCCGTATCGGTTTTATATCGCAATATATTGGCCAATATATCAATCGATACGACTTCTTCAACTTATGATTTAAAAAATAATTATTCTAATATATTCGATATCGATACGTATTATCCAATTTGTTTGATATCGATACGACCACAACCGACACCAATAAGGTCGCAACTGATATTGATACTAATATTTTTATCCATGGTACCAAGGTAAAGAAAGGTTGCAACCTCCAGAAATTCGTGTTGAAGCAATTATTAAGCACCCCAAAATGCCAGTAGGGTAACAGATACCCTAGTGATGGGGTTACTTGCTCGTCAAGCAATTACTTGTGTCCAATCACAATAAACAATGCCCTGTCCACCTTTTTCAGTTAGAAGATAAACAATACCCTCAAAAATGATCTCAGGTCAATAAAAGACCAAAAGATAAGCAATAATAGATATGATGGTAATTTGTTAAATTAGTAATATGTAAGTCAGATAAAGAAAATTTGGCCTCTTCGTTCTTTCTTGTAGCAAAACCAGGACAATTGCAAATCGTGGCACATAGAACAATATCATAAACTTCAATACAGCCAGTGGATCAACCAATGTTAGAAACTCCTCTTGGTTAAGAAAAGGGGAATTCACCTGTTCATAATGCCACCAAAAAAGAGCTGCCTCAACTGCATGTCGCTTCCCACATTCATATATTTCGCATCAGGGCAATACCGAGATGCCCAATTGCGAAAACGACCTGCAGCAGCTTCTTTCTCTGCAATAGCCACCTTTTCCGCCTCCTTGAGATACCCTCGGTCAACCAATATCCCTTCAGTTTCCATTTGCACAAGAAGCTCACCAAATGGCCGCCAATAAGTTTCATAGAAATTAAGCATAGATCCTTTGATTTCTCCATTGATTTTCCATGGCATAGTTGACAATGAGCATTTCAAGCTCTCATAGAGCTTGAAAGTGCTAATGGAATCTAAAGAAGAATAACAAATCCATGGTTTCTTATCTTCCCTCTGAATCTCTTCAATAGGAGGAATAGTAATAATCTTGCCTACAGAACCATCTTTCTTTACCTTTCTCCTACCAAATATTGTTTTCATTGATATTTTACCAAACAGGTCTTCATCTTGGTGCAACTTATTCCGTGACATAAGCTCTCGATTACTAGTGAGGGCTTCGAGGGAATACCCACCTTCTGTTCGTCTTGAAGAATCCCACAGCCGAGCCATATGCATTGTGTCAGCATGAAAACCAGACAATTTAATTCCATAGTTCTCTATGACATGGCTATCAAAGCTGTAATTGTGCCAAACCTACAGAGAAAACTAACAGGAAGTATTCAGCATCTGATGCAGATTGCTTGCTATGGGATAAAAGGTACAATCTATTTAATAAAACAACAGAAAATAGTCAAGGATAATGAGCAAATGAACAGACTTGTATAGGAAGAAAAAATTGTCTCAAAGAGTTAGAATATGTTAAGAGGAGAGCTCATTTTATAGAGTCGAAGTAATATTCATAACATAGTACAAGACATAAATTTATAATTACAGTAACCTAAATAAGAAAAGCATCCCATAGATATCCAATACATAAGCCCTAGACATTATTTTGAATATTGGATATAATTATGAAAGAAATGAGAAATAATGTAAAAAAAAGCTCAAAACATAATTTTTTAACAATCCCTAAAATGCAAGGTGGGTTATAGATACCAGATGAAATTTTAATTTTAATTCATGATTCCAGCAAGCAAAGGTACATCTACACAGACGTGTCTCCACAACTCTCTCCTCTCTTGAATAATACCAGAACTGCTTGTGAACGGTTTCTAAGAGACACAGGAACAAAGAAAATCAAAGGACTACTCAAAACTTTGTAGAAATAGACATCACATGACAACAATATAAAACAGCAAGAGCATTAGTATGAACAGTCTCCTTTAATAAATCTCAAAACTGAAGATGCTCAAAGCAAACATGAATGCCAGTGTGTGCTATCCCCTATAACAAAATCAGAACCCAACACACGAACACTAGTTGTGCAGTCTACTACAATTATCAATCAAATACAAATAATCGTGTGTGCAATCTTCTATAACCAAAAAGAACACAACACATGAACAATAGGGTGCAGTGTACAGTCTCCTACAACTATCAAGCCAACATGAAAACTAGTATCAGTGGTCTCTTGCAAATCAGAACACATCCAATCAGCAAGGAAGCAAAGCAAATCAATAGGATGAACAAAAGTAGCAGCCTGCTCAAGCACTATTCATGAACTATTTACAACTTTGTTGTAAGAGAACAATTAAATGAATGTGATTTGAGAAGAAAACCCTTATTCCCAACCGAGCATGCAAAACAAAAAAGAAAATTTGGGTGAGATCCGGCAGCAATCCCAAAAGGCTAGGTGCCTGCCGGTAGCAGAAGAATTTCGTATGTGGTGGATCATATAGGGGAAGCCCTGATACCATGTTAAATATAAAACTAATTATATTGAATTGAATTAATATTTATGAATAAGGAAAGCATACCAAAGGATATTCTATCTACTATTAACATCAATATTATTATGACTATTCACACAAATCTAAGATAATTGCGAATAACCTAAACGAATCTAGAAACATAATATTTTTTAGCAATACAATTGCATATTTGCTCCAAATGTCCTCTGACTAGGTGAAAGTTATGCTCAATTATTTCTTTCTACATTTCTTCCCGTTGATTGAAGACAATGAGGGAGATAAAGAAATTGTCGTCGAGATATATTTCCAAAAAAATTTTGCCTCTATCCTGTTAATGGAGTGGACAAATCTTACACACTGGGCCCTCCTTTACATAGGATGTAAACCCAATGCATGACATGCAAAATACGGTGCTGAAAAGAATCATCCAGCTGAATGATGGTGACATTCTATGGCTCATATTTAAACATTTCTGTAGCAAGATACTGTCCAAAAAAGAAAGAGGAAACAGAATACACTAAACTAAATCTGTCAAATAGACATCGTAGCAAATCCTAGTGGCACCATATATTTGAATACCAAGCAATTTAGAAGTCAAATCAATGATTGACACTAGCACAAGTAGATTGCACATCATAGACACCTAGCATTTGTGACCCTAGGAAAGACTTTACTGCTACAATATATCCATTGAATAATTTTATCGAATATGGATATTACAGACTCTCTTCTCCTGCACCCACTCTCTAGAATTGCATTCAGTCATAACAGAATATCCCACGCTTGCAGGCTAATGCGTGGTTCACCTGCGCATGCTCTCTGGAACTAAATTCTGTTATAACAGAATACCTCACCTGCACCTGCTCCTTGGAACAGACTTAGTTATAACAGAATATATCGTGCTCACAATTATCTCATTGTTGTCCTGCAGCTGCAATTTCTGATAGTAAAGTTAACCAGATCCGATGAATACTTCAGATCCATTCTCACTTCAATTGATGTCTTCTCAATCCAATTCATGCAGTATTATCCTGATCCATATATGACTAATACTGAAAGATGATTGGATGAATTCTTGCTACAAGGATTCATTAACTATTTCTGGAGTGATTCATTGGCAAAGCATATTATCTTCACAGCTACATCAGCAACAGAATCTGGAGACAACACATTTGTGTTTATTTTGTCTCTACAATTTAACATATACATAGTAACACAGTGTGCGGCCTAGATTAGAAGTTGTTAAGTAGTAAGCAGTGGATATAATTTAGCCATACCTTGCATATAATTTGATTGTGCACACTCAAATTTGAATGAGAAATTATCAGAAAACAGAGAACAATATTTCTCTTCTCCACAGCTTGTGTACCTTATTCTATTCATCCAATTGTGAATTTTGATAATTTATTCATAATTTAAGGAAGAGGAATTGGCATTAATCCTTTCAGATGACTGTACAGATCATGAGGGGCAGAAGTGAAAGATCCTAAATCACTAGTATACCTTTTTGATGGATGAGTCTTCAAAGAATGGACCAAACTCAGCCAAAAGATCCTTGCCAGGTCCATCAAGAACATCTACCCAAATACAAGATTTCCCATTACCAAAATCCACCCCTTCTCCAGAATAGATACAGAAGCATGTCATCTCTCCATGATCAACAGGTGTCTCCTGCTTTACATCGATTCTGGAAACCTGGGGGAAAAAAATCCAAACAGTCAGTTATCAAATTTGCATTTGAGGATATTTCACTAGCTTTTGGTTTCTGAAATCTTCCCACGAGACATAAAATGAACAATTTGACTGTTGAGAAACTTGATCCCTGCATAGAGACAGGAATAAAATGCATGCATGCAGGTTTTGCACAGCTTGATACCTTGATATTTGATTAGGAAGAAAACCCTATTAACTTGATCAAGAATTTGGTCCCTAGCAAGACAGACTCTCGATGTGGTACTTAGCCCTACATGGGAGTTAGACTGCTAAAAAACAAGTTCACATCACACAGAAAGATTTAGAATCAAGGACCACTGTAGTGTAGAGCAATATGTACAGTTTAGGGATTGATAACATAGTTCAGGGTCCAAATCAACAAGCAAAAAAAGAGCCTCTGTATCAAAAACTACAAAAAAACGCTACACATGGAAGAAACAGATTTTAAGTTAAACAGCATGCCTCTGTATCACATGCATGAACAAGATGCCGGTACTGATTTGTAAGCTTGCTGACAACTTTTCTAGCACTGGGTATGTTATCTACTACAAGAACTCTATCATAGATGGTGCAAAGCTTTGTGCGAAGATTCTGTTGACAAATAATCTGAGCCTTCATATCAAAATGATGACAGTCAGTGGCCACATCATTTTCCCTATTGATTCCATTTGCACAGTTACTTGATATATCTGTAGCTAACTTGTGCTCTTCCTGTTTCTCCATTTCCAATTGTTTCTCAGATAATGAGCCATTACCTTGCATGATCTTTGAAGTAGCATCTGTCCAGTAAAAAAACATGTTGTCAATGTTCAAGGGTTGAATTGTTTACTTAGCTTGGAAATATTTGATTATCATAAATTCACACCACCAATTTAGGTCCTCTATCAATTCCTACTCCTAATCTCTACAACAAAATATTCCAGCAAACAAAAAACTTAAAAAAAAAAAAAAGAAATGTGTGATGGAGAAGGCAGAAACAAGCTATGCCATCCATATGACCAATATCAACATCCCATCCAATTGGGAACAAATTAAATTAGCTATTCATAACACCTTTTTATTTCCAAAAGAAAATTCTAATACTCATAGCCAAGATCTACTCCAGCAGTAGATGGTCCATTTGAATCACGATATTACCTAATCACATGAGTTGCAAGTGTTTCTTACCTTTGACCTTCCCACAGCTCTCTTGCTCCGTTGTCCTGGTTTTATTTGGCCATTTATCAGTTAGCATGTTAATAGAATCATAATTTATATTCTTATGTGGGCTCCGTGTAGCACAACCAGTAGGAAGAGAGTTCAACTTTGAACTACAAGAGACATGATTAGATGCCATGACATCAGAAATGGAGTAATCACTTCCATCTTCAACATCCTTGAGACAAACTTGCTTGGTATTCATGAGTTTTCTAGATAATGGTTCGATCTCCATTCCACTTCTTCTCAAATTAACAGAAGATCGATTTTTAATTCCCTTGAGTCCATCTCTTGCTGAAGACCAGCAATTTCTGTCACTGTTTGACACCATAAAGTACGGAATATCAGGTGATGCAGATTCATGTTCAAAAGCTAGCTTGTCTTCATTCTTCATATACTTCTTATTTTGTCTTTCGATAGAGTAGGATAAATACTGATCAGATGCAGAACAATTAAATGGAGTCTCATAAGAAGGTGAGAAACCCATGTCATCACATCTATTTGCAGCATGTGATTTAGTATAAGAACTCAAATCATGTGTTCCAAATTGAATGAATTTGATAAATGGACCATTCTTGGTAGGACATCCACAAGCACTTTGGAAAAGCTGGTTTTCTTGCCTGTAAATGAAAATAGATCCAAGTAATTCAAAAACACGGAGATAGCATCAGTAAATGATCAGACAAAATTGAGGAATCAACCTTTCGATAAGTTATTCGCCTATCTCTAAGAATGAAAACTAAAGAAAAGAAACACAAACAGTAGCATAATAATGCATGGGCGTAACAAATAAATGACTTGAAATTATACAAAGCAGGCCACCTGTGCCTCATTATAACACCTCTTCAGGTTTACCCAATCAGATTTTGGGCCTGTATCACTCCAAAGCAACTAGCTCAATTCAAATTAGTGAAACCTTCCAAACAATGAACCCATTATGTCTGGTCAACCTTAAAAATGACATCAACAAAAAACTTGATTCCAGCCACTCTGCGTATAGCTATAGCAAATGATAGTAAATGAAACCTTTTACATTCCACTTTTTTTCTCTACTAACAGAATGCCTTTTCATACTGACTACATCGATGTTCCTGAGGCCTTCTTCTATAGCAAATAAAAGTTAAAAGGCTGAAACAGAGTGTAATTGAGAAGGAAAACAAATAGTGTTATTTGGCTACAATCCTAGGTTAGTTGGAATTTGTTATTCACGCCTATTTGCTTCTTTATTTCATGTGTTGATGTAATGCTCTTATTTACCGGTTGCAGATTTATTTCATTTTTTGTTATGTTTGGCTTTAATGAATGTTGTTCTAGCTCATCCTTTTCCCTTTGATTGGCAATGTTGAAGTTGCAATGACTTTGAACCAGTAAATTATCCAATTCATGCACAGAGCAAAGCGGGAAGATGCCACTAAGCCAACAGCACTTTGGCAGGTTTTATTTACTAGTATTGAGGCAGGGCATGTTGTTTTCCTTCATTACCTCGCATGGCTAGAAAATTTAATCCAGCATAAAATTCTTTTCCTCCGACACTCACAATTCATGGTGTATCCATGAGCAGAATTTGAATTTCAACCCAATTCCCAAAAAAATTAAAATTGGACGTAGAATTCCGAGACGCAATTCCAATTCTGCAATCCTAATTCCACAATGGTTCGGGAAGAAGGGGTCAGGAATCCATTATCATTTTCGTCATCCAAAAACATAGGCTTTTCCTCGTATACCCATATATACAACGAACGGAAAGGGAGGTAAATTCCAAGAAATTTCTCTTAAAAACACTTTCCCAGAAAAGAATAACCCCACAAGCAAAGACTACTGAGATAAACACCAAACCAAAAGATAGCACGTTGGCATTCTAAACGACAGAGCAAAAAGGCAAGTTAGGTAAGAAAATGTAAGGACAAACCTGTAAGCAGCAACTCCAAGCGAATGAAAGCGGGAGCGATACACGGAGCGAACAGAAGAAAATGAACGAGGGCGGACATTATAAGAAACCCAGAAAAAGGAAGGCGAAGACCGATTGAAAGGTGAAGTTTGGGAGGAAACCCCCATTGCTAAAGCCTCAGTTGTTTTGCCCACTTTATGGGTCTTGCTCCAAATACAACGAGCCGTTTTGCCTTTATTCTATGGCAGCTCGAAGGGGCAAAAAGAGGGGTTTTGGAGAAGATAGTCGATTGCCAGCTTTGAGTTTGAAAGCAGAGCAGACAGAGGACAAGAGAGTGATCAGGAACTCAAAGCTGGGACGTCAAAAACCCTTTCGCTTATATTGGGTCTCCTTCCTCCATGTTCAACGAGACGGTATTCCGGCTGGCTTCCAATTTATCTCCTAACGATACTTTGATTGTTAAAATATAATAAAATAAAAATAAAATAATTATTTTTAAAAAATATAATATGATAAAAATAGAATTAAAAATATTATTTTTATATTTAGTTATTAAAATATAATAATATAAAAATTAATATTTTATTATTTAATTTATAAAATAATATAAAAAATAAAGTTAAAATAATAATAATTATTATTATTATTAAAATTTAATAATAATAATAATAATAAATAATTATTTTTATATATATGGGAATAAATATTCTCTAATGAAAAATAATTTTTTGTCTTAAAATATACAAT
>JAOVVI020003044.1:0-19809 GCA_028571085.2 Nepenthes alata | reverse complement strand
TACAACAAGGGGGTCAAAATGGGGGAATGTTACATGTGTTATATTGTCGCTACTAAAACTAATGATATCACTCATATCCCCTATCTTTACTCTTTTGTTGCTGGAAGTTTCTTCAGGGCGTGTCTGTCTGCTACTTTTGGCTGACGAGGTCAAAATCATGCTGATCACGCTTGTGGCTGTACGGTTCCTTGGTGTCTCGCTCGCATCCCCTTCTGAGGTTGCGGGGGCTTGCCCTGAACCATTCACAAACCGTTTGAGGTGTCTGCGGTAGATTTGGTGTTTTATCTCTTGCTATAGGGTCCGACAGTTCTCCATAGAGTGTCTGAGGCAGCGGTGGTACTAGTATTACTTCGTCTCGTCACCGCCATTCGAACCCTTCGGCGCTTTCGGCCACTTGAAAAACTTTTCGTCCTAGATCTGTATCAGGATGTTCGCGTGGGTATCGTTTAGATGAATGAGGGACGTTGGTCCGTGCTCCGTCCCCGATCCCGACGAAAGTCATGGTTGCTTGCGGCGTTCCTGGAAGCAACTGCTATCGCTGTTCCTCTTCTTGTTGACGTTGGGTCTTGGAATCTCTGAAGTGCGGTCAGCGCGCTCAGGATACTTTGCTTCGTTGGCTTCCTCTGCTGAGATCTAGGCTCGAGCGATGACTTCGGCCTCTCGAAAGGTCTAATGGCGTTGATGCGACATGTGCTTGAAAAAGTCGTCCGCCGCCAACATAGCGACGAAGGCGTTGAGCTTCAACACGTATGCGAGTTGGAGGATCCTATGCTCCTCAGTGATGAAGTGGTTGAGGAGGCGCTTCAAACTTTTGTCCGTCCTCTGTCGGAGATGGACCAGGTGCCAAGGTTACTTATCCTCTGTCCAGTTGGAAACGAACTGGCTCAGGAAGCTGTCCGCACGCTCGTTGAAGGAGCGGATGGAGTTCGGTGGGAGGCCATTGAACCAAAGTAGCGCGTCCCCTGTAAGGGTGACGCGGAAGCACTCGAACATCATGACCTCACTTGCTCCTTGGAGGGACAGGTGAGTGCGGAAGTACTTAGGTTGTCCATTGGGTCTTTGCTCCCGTTGTATCCTTCTAGCGTGAGCATTTTCAACTTTCAAGGGAGAGGTTGAGTTCGGAGAGCCATGGCGAAGGGTGACCTTTGTAAGTCTGCCGAGGATCGGACGGGCCTCTCCTTGTTCAGGAGATCAAAAAGGACCCTCACCTTTTCCGCCATCAGGGGACCGGACTCGCTTTTCCTTGCATTGATGAGGTCGCGTAACCCCATGCGACCCTACTTGCATTGGTGAATTCGTCGGTGGTGGCGATCGTCTGGGCAGGGCAGTCGCGCGCTGTCAAGGTCTGCGGCCGTTATCCCCCGTTTGCCGCGGGAGTTGAGGGGGTTACGCCGCTCTGTGCTTCCCTCTCAATCGTCTCAGCTAGGGTGGCTTCCAATCGCAGACTGGGCTCTACTGCCAGAGGCCGCCTTGGCCCCGGTGTCATCAGTCAGGTCTGGTCTTTCCCTAGGGGTTCTTCTGCGACTCCTTCCTTGCGTGGAGGAGGACGCCTAGGATGCCGGGGGAGGAGCCCCCATTCACGGTGTACCCGTTCGATTGAAAAGGGCCTGGATCATTAACTTCATGTCGCCTATGTCTGCTGCGAGGCGGTGGCTATCGGGCTACGGATGGGCGTCTACGCGGCTACCCATTGAGGGGTCGTCGCGGCGGACGACTGCTTCTCTTGCTGGGGCACTCGCTTGTACCCTTTTGTTGACCATTTTGCTGTAAATGGTTGAGTTGTGAGAAGGAGCTGCTAGGCTTCTTGTTCCCTCCCCACAGACGGCGCTAATGTTACGTCCCGAGTTTGCGGTTGTTGTACGGACTAAGGTAAGGTGCCTTCAGATTCCTCGTCGTCCTAAGACGATCTCGAGTTGGTCCAGTCTCCGTCTTTATAAAGCTAGGACTCGCACAACACTACTTACAAATAAGATGTCAGAGATTCGGTGGGATTTCTCCAACCAAAAGCACTCCAACGTTCAAATCAGCAAACTTTTCGGAATAAACGAAAAGGAGGGTTGCGCACGCTTTGAGGTGCGCAGGAGTATACTCTGAACATGTAAGGAATGGTGAATGCAGGAATGGGAGGTTGGTGAGCAGATGAGGGAGGCGTCGCTCCCATAATGCAGCACGATGGGGTGGCTAAATGTGGCGGCCTATGCTAGGCTGGATAAAAGCGGTAGCTGGCGGTGTTTAAGAGAGCTTGCGCATGTAGGGGCATATGTCTCGGTGCCAGGCTATGGTTTTCTTGGTCGCGATTTGATTGAAATGATTAGAGTAAGGTGCAAGGATTCTCTTTCAAGCCGAAGTGTGCTTAGAGTGCCTTCTGTGTTTGCCGAGTATTTTTTCTTCCTCTTCCGTCTACGAACGAGAGGGGAATTTATGGCTCCTATGATTAGAATCGTTGGCGTGAGAATCTTCTTGCAGGGATCCGTCGGTCGCTAACCGTTGATGGTCATCGTCGGTGTGTCAGTTGTCGCCTTGTGATGGTAGGCAGACTGCCGAGCATCGCTAACCATGTTTGGTCTGCCTCTTGTACAGGGATTGGTTGGAGAGCTGTTGGTAGCGGCGTGAGTTGCGGCTGGCAGCACTGACCCTCTTCCCATTAGCTTGCCTTCTCTATTGCCCGTTAGCCGCATTAATAAGTTACAGGCAATTTCTATTGGCCGCACCTGGACTGCCATGTAGGTTGTCTCTGGATGTGGGCTGTACCTGTCGCGTGGGCCGCTACTCCTTGGACTGGGCTGGGAATTCTCTTTGGGCCTTCATATCGAACCCAACACAAGGAAAAAGGAAGAAAAATACCAATTTCGGTAGCAGAAAAAATCAAAATATTTTATATGCATTAAAAAAGTTAGCTTATTTTGTATTTCTTTCATTATATATTGTCAAATATAAGATTATTTTATTTGTTTTAATAAATCTATAAGAATATATTATCTTAAGTATTCATGAACGCAATTAATCTTGCTCCTTTGTAAGTTAGGTTGGCATGCATGAGAGAGTCTACTTACACTAGAATTATTATCCAAAATTGGATCCTCCATCCATGTAACCTGTTTTGCTCAAATTATAATAATCATTACAATAATCTTTAACAAATGTCAAACCCGTATAAATATTGTTTTTTAGCATTGAAAATTTGCTTACCCAGACCTTGCTTAAATACACACAATGCTTTTCATGGATTTTTCTTGACAGATTTCGGTATTTATTCATCTGAAAAATATAAAATATGAAATACACATAATAATTTGTAGTATTGTTCATACATACAATATTATCGGCGCTTTTCTACCCCACAAATTATAATCTAGAGAGTGGTATTTTATGATATAAATACCATTGAATTGATTTTTTTAATATTTTAAAATATTGACATCTAATATATAAAAATCTAAATATAAAAATTATTTAAAGGACTATTTTTATCACTTAAATATCTGTGACATATTGGGCGTAGTAGCATATTTGAGACTCACTTTTCTCATTTATTAAAAGTGATTAATTCAATGAGTTATTTTAATTTTTTTAAAATATTAAAACATAATGTACGTAAAATTTAAATATAAAAAATTGTAAAAATTATTTAAAGAAGTAATTTTATTATTCAAATATTACCGGTTTATACGGAATGAAAAAGATTGAGGTAGCAAAGGATAGTGGAAGAAGAAAGTAATTCATCCATTTGAATGCACCACCTTATATCACTACCCCAGAAGATACCGTAAGATATTTATTGTTGTCGTTTTCCTCCATTTTCGTCGCCATTTTGTGTTTGGACGTATGGGTGATGTTAACCTGCTAAAGGAATCCATGCTGTATCTGATCTATTGGATTGGTAAGGAACAGTGCCGATTTAGGGCAGGACAACCTCCTTGGGCTTTATCTTGAACTTTCTCCATTTCGCAGCTCCGCCATTGGCGAATATTGTGAGTTTTACTTTAATTTATGCCATAGATTTCATCTTTTGCGTTCAATTTTTACTGGAATATTCTTAATTTGTGAAGTTAGATTCTTGTAGTCATTGAATTTTGTCCGATTGTATCCCTCTTAACTTTCCTAAATCTATATCTGAAATTATCAGCTGCTTCCTGTAAGTGTGCAGTTGGCACCTCGATTTCTCGCTTTTTTCTTTCTCCTCTCTTCACCGTTTTCTATCTCATCTGCAATACGATTATCAACAATTTCTGTGACATGGATCACTTGAATAAATTGCATTTATTTATTTAGTTCAAGTGTTTGAGTAATATGCAATTGTCCGGCTGAATACGTCTACTTTTTCCTACTTATCCAAGTAAATTCTGGGCATTTCATATTCCCCTCACCCTATCAGAAAAAATGAAGGAATCGAAAAAAAAAAAGAAAAACCCTTGATTTTGATCTTAGCTTCTATTTTTAGTGATCTCATATCCTCAGGCACGCACTATAGCATGATACTTCCCCTCTTCTTGTCTGCTCTTGCAGTCTCATTCCCCCCCCCCCCCATTGGTTTTATCCAGTGATATGCACCAGAGTCTGTTACAACTTTCAGTTAATTTATTAGAAAATATGTGTTGTCTATATATTGTCCAAAGCCTAAAAGTAATATGATTGTTTGTAATCGTGACAAACAGAAGTTTGCCACATACTTGAAGAATCTTTGGAGCTGCTTGACCCTCTTCAAGTTGTGCATTGAGTAATTGAGGGTAATAATTGAACCAAATGTTGAGGGAGTAAAATATGGAGAGAAGCATATTGAATCTGAGATCAAAAACCTCTTGTTCAACACAATCAGAAGAATCCGCTTTGGATTTGGAAAGAAATACCGGCAACAATATTAGTTTCCCTTCTTCTAGCCCATCGCCCCTTCAAGGCTTTGCATCAGGTTGTCATCACTCTGAGAGTAATGCTGCATACTTTTCATGGCCTACATCCAGCAGATTAAATGATGCAGCTGAAGATAGGGCAAACTACTTTGGGAACCTGCAGAAGGGTGTTTTACCTGAAACACTTGGGCGGTTGCCTTCAGGGCAGCAAGCGACCACTCTGCTTGAGCTGATGACCATTAGGGCTTTTCACAGCAAAATACTTCGTCGATTTAGTCTTGGTACAGCAGTTGGTTTTCGAATCCGGAGTGGTATCTTGACAAATATACCGGCTATTCTCGTTTTTGTGTCTCGGAAGGTTCACCGCCAATGGCTCAGCCACATCCATTGCTTACCTACTGCTCTTGAGGTAGAAACAGTCTTGCTACTTAACTTAATTGCTTCTGGAATTGCATGGTCATTATGACCATCGGCCTTGTTCTTTAATGGAGAACATCTATTTTCAATAGCATTTTGACTGCACTCCCCTCTAATTCTGATGCTAAGCACTGTAGTATATGACATGAACTCCTGAATATCTCAAAGTTCCTAATTATTAATACTCTTCCAACTTTTTGGTTGAATTATTTCCACAGTTCTATTCCTTCAATTGCTGCCTTCGTAGCTGGATTAGGAGCTTAAAGAACTTCTGAATGTTTTCAACAGGGACCTGGAGGCATATGGTGTGATGTGGATGTGGTGGAGTTTTCATATTATGTTGCACCGGCACATACACCCAAAGAACAACTATATAATGAGCTTGTTGATGGCCTACGTGGTAGTGATCCATGCATTGGTTCAGGTTCTCAGGTTTGCATCACTGGACCAGCATGTGTTCCTTGATTTTCTTCTATTTGAAGCCGTACTTTCTGAATTTCTATTGAGAATTAAGAATTTAGACCTACTTATAGTACATGCCAAGAGTAGGATAACCACACCACATTAGAATAATTAAATGCTTGTGTAAAAGTAAGTGGCATATGGTCTTATTGACAAAGGAAAAGTTAACAACCAATGAGTTCAAGAGAAAAACACTGTTCTTAAGCTAGTAAAAGACATTCACGAAGAAAGTTAATTTACGGCTCGGGTGATACAATGTTTTGAACTCTAGCTTACTACCCTTGGCATGTTACCCTACTGAAAAACTTTTATGATTTCTCACTTGGCAGCGGATTAAGACCCCTTTTGAACTTCTTTGATCTTTTTGACTCAAGAATCTCCAATAGCGTCTGAACTCCGTTGTTCTTGCCACCATCAAAACTCTGAAGGCTATTAAGTTAGGATTATGTTTAAAGGTTTTGTGGACGAGGGAATTTCAAAGTTCATCATAAACCGTCATGGAGATATAAAAATCTCTCAAATGTTTGGTAAATTCTCCAGAGGTAGTGTTCTTAAACCTTGAAGATTTAGTCTACACTTGGAGAAGTTAAGTGGTTGTTAGTAAATAAATTGCAGTGAAAGCAGTTTCAGAAAAGTCTGAAGTGGGGACAATTGTTTGCCACTCGAGTTCTGGTCAATCAAAGCGGTTTCAAATATGTGCATAGTGGGAGATGAGTGCATTCCACTTGAGCCAAAATCAACCAAATTTTAAGTGAAACTTTTTGCCAAAAATTCAGTACTCAAGCAAACTTAAGCCAAACTCGTGCGAAATTCTTTGCCACTGTTTTAATGCTCAAGCCAAATCATGCCAGTACTAAGTGAAACTCCCTGCAATTATTTTGATACTTGAGCCAACATTGAGAGAAACTCTTGAGTAGATTTTTGGTGCTCGAGCCAATTTCAAGCAAACTTCCTGACACTTATATTCTAATAAGAAGACTCAAAATACAATACATTGTCATCGAATTTGTCGATCATTAATAAACTAGACTAACATTCAGCACCCAACTCAATGCCTGACCCTGTGTTGCAAGAAGACTATTTCCATGGTTTGAATTCATGACTTTTAGGCGTGAGAGAGCGATCTTATGGTTGCCTCAAGGGCCAAGGCTCACAATCTGATTCTACTTTACTTGAGCTTGGGTATTGAGTGCCAGACACAACCCTGTTCCAAGTGTCAACTTGAATTGTTTTATTGGATATTTGAATTTTTGCAAATTTTTCTGCTAAATTCCACTTCTTTGAAGAGGTCAAGTGTTAAACTGTTGTTTGAGTGTTCTTAATACTTTGGAGTAGAGTGAAGAGTTGAAGTCCGTATGATCTTATTAATTTGTCATAATTTTAAAATTGGTGGCCCAATGCATGTGGCTCCCACATTGTGACTCGTGGGAGGGTCATTGTGTGTCTGAAGCCATGACCTCCATGATACTTTATAGCAATCTTATCATCATACCAAGCTAATCCTCTAAGTCACAATTTATTTAGTTTATTTTACCTATCAAAAAATTATTATGGTCTGGCTGATTAAGAACACTGCAGATTAATCTTCACTGAATATGTAGTTAGTATCGCCACCATTGTAGCACTAGCTCTTACAACAACTAACAATAACTACCTTTAGGCAGTACTTGTTACCTGAGATTAGGAATAGTGTTCACATAGTTGTCAGGTCAGCAAATAAGGTTTTTAATGTACAGGCTTAGAGCTATTCAAGAAGCTGTGCTCCTGCTGGTGTTGTCATTTGCCTCTGGCAGATTGGTGGAAAGCTTGAAGAAGTTGAGAAGCCACTAACTTCGATATATATATATAAATTTTGGTAGACTAGTTGTTTGTTGTTACATTCTAATAGATTTGTCATCTCTCTTTAAAAAGGGAAGCTTTTGAAAGTGTGTGCCGTTTTCTTAGTGCTTGAACAGTGTGGCGCTCCATAAGTGTCCATATTTTATTTTGATTTGAGTATTTCTGGTAGAGTCTGGTATATCATCTCCCAATTACTGATATTGGTTCAAAATGTATTTAGTGATAGTCAGCTAATACTTCACATCAGCTTGTTCTAAACCAAATAAATTTATCTTCCCCTTTGTTGAAGCAATTGATAAATTCTTCACCACTAGTAATTTCTCTGTTACTCAACTTCATGCCTCCTATGGGCATCCAAGGATGGCAATGAGGTGGGATGGATACATGGGATTATGGGAATGTTCCCTATACCCATATCCACTATGTAATGCTTATAGTGTATGCCTATTGCACCCGTGTTCTTACAAGGGTACAATGGGATATTCATGCCCGCACCTCTACCCATCACCCTCTTTTTTGAACCATACCAATTAATCTGAAATTTTAAACACTATGAATATTTTCCTTGTTTTTGCTCTTTAACATTTAGAATACCCATTGCCCTGAATTTGAGTAATATCAGCAGCCACATGGCCATCCTATGTGTTGCTTCTTTGAAGTTTGGAAAATATTATAACTTGATTTTTTCTGACCATGGAATTATGAGCTATCAGGTCATAAATAATAACTACTGTTCTTTTCATAGGTTACTCTGTATCTGTGATGTCAGTTTGGTAGCACAAAAGGATTATTGAGGAGGCTTTACTACATATTTATGCCACAGGTGCAAGGATTTTGAATGTCTGGGAACCTAATTATGCCACTCTATCAGGCTCAAATGTCCTCACCTTGAGGGCAAGGTGCTCTGAAGGAGGGGGTTCTGTTAGCAAATCAAATAAAATGCGGAGAAGAGAAGAAGAGTTGTGAAGGAGAGCATCACGAGAGGAAGTATCTGGATGGCTAGTGGAATGCAGGAGAAGATGCGCCAGAGGAAAGCATCTGTTTTCTATAGTGAGCCGTTTGATCAGTGGCTGTACAGGTGGGAAAATCTCAGCCCTCAGTTATAATAAAGGAGATCTGAACAGATGGGTTAATCCCATCCATTCTTTGCATCAGTAAAGAGAAGAAAAGGCAGTGTGGGAAACAGCCCATAGTGAGCTGGCAGGGAGTCACGGGAGTAAGTCGTGGGCAGGCAGTCCAAATAGAATTAGGTAGCTGGTGTAACAACTTCAATGGAAGCATAAGGGTTCAACAGCATTAGCAAGTCTGTATTAGCATTTTAATTGTATTAGTTAGAGGGAATCAATTAAGCATGGGACATATTCCATTTAATTGCTACAAATAGGGTATGTAAAAGATTAGAGGGGATGAAAAAATACTTAATCACTTTAGTAGAAACTTCCCTTTTAGACCTTCTCCATTCTCGAATTGGGAAAGGTATCATCATTTTCTTGTTCCATGTTCCTTCATTATTCTCCTGCTTCTGAACTCTCACTAATGAAGAAATAAAAAAGACAAAAGAAGAAAACAAAAAGAGATCAACGAAGAAAGTAAGGAGGAGAACAGTAGAAGTTACAGTTTGCCAGTTCCCTAGAAGTGTCCATTATTCAGAGACATCTTCCCTTGTCTCTCGATTTTCCAAAACGCCAAAGGCCAGTTCTGTGACTTCTCAAAGTTTCCAAGAAGTACGACAGCTCTACTTATAACCAGTCTGGATCAAGGCAACATATGCATTCACCAAATCAAATTATAGCTAACCCTAGATCTGCCCTTCTCCACTTGCATATATCAGAAAATCAAGAGTGGGAGATGACAAATAAAGTAATAAGATGCATCACTAAGGGAGGAGATTTGCCAAATGTAGCCCAACTCATGACTTGAAGAGATAATTACAGATGGTGCCCTTTGTATGTTACTTGATGTGAGTTTGAGAGCCTTTAATGCCCGGTGAACTAGTTTGTGCTCTAAGATCTTTGGGAACACTCATATATTCAATGAGAGAGCAAGAAAGTTGCAGGGAAGGAAGGAATGAACTATTTATAAAGTTGTCCAAAATATTTAATATGATTTTCTGTTGAATGGGACAGTTCAACTGGCTGAAGATTCATGATTATATGGCGGGAGGACATGACACAGACAACTAGCCATTGCAATTTGTGTTCACTTATGTTCAGCAGTTTGGAGTGTTGGACACCCTTTAGTGAACTGAAGGTTCAAGTTTATTAGCCTGCCCTGAAAAATAAGGTCCAAAGTGCTCAAAGACATGCTCTTTGGAAAAGCATGTGCTGGAGGGGTGATATGTTGCTCGCTGTACACCTAAGATCCAAAAATTTCTAAGCCACATTTCGGTCAACTGAACATCGATTCAGCCACTTATGGTACTATTGTGCAAGTTCAGATTGGCTACACTGTTATTCCATCAGCTAGCATAAAAAAAATCCAAGGAGTTTCTTCTGTTAGTTCAGGTGGCTGAACATGTAAGGCTTGAATTCAAATGCATGATTCAGAGATGTTGGTGTGGCCCAACTGTATATGTTCAGTTGACTTAAGCCATGGAAGCAACTGCTTAGACTTTTTATGCCATGCCAACTGAATTGTTTTGCAGCCGGCTACTTGCACCCGGAAATGTTCAAACACAAATGCAATAATCAAAGGTGCAAGTATGATCAAACCTAAGCATCTTAAATGGATGAGAATATCAGTATCGGTATTAGTTATGATCATATCAATATTAGTTATATCGGACAATACATATCAATATTGGATATATTAGAAGATTTTTTTTAAATAGTAGCTGGTTGGGCTATATTGATCAATATAATGTTGAAACAACAGTTTATTGCAATATTGTTATGATATCAGGAGATATCAGGCCCTCTGATGTAAATATATATCGGTCGATATTTATTCAAAAAGACTTGTAAAAGGTGGGCTATTGCACGAGGATCCATATCGTGATGTATAGAGATGTGTTTCATAGAATACATATGTTATGTTCATTTTGAGGACTTATTGTTTGCTCTCTCAACTTTGGAAGTACATAATCAAAACAAAAGTAGACCAGACACTTTGATCTTCACAGGATGATTTGTACGTCCTTTTATCTTCATATAATTGGAACCTTCCAATGCTTTTAAACAAGCTCCATGCTAGGATGCTTCATTTGCACATGTTGGTATCATGATTCCCTACTTTGGGATGATCAAGTCGTTTTCCATCGTCACGATCACAGTGGTAATTTTTACTGATAAACTATGCTTTACTCTCATCGACTATTAGTTTGGGCGTAGCAGATTATATTAATTGGATATGTTGATTGCTAAAGCTACTACTTAAAAATGAGAAATAAAGATGGGGAAAAAGAAACGAGAGGATGAAAAAGACAGCTGAATGTTGGTCTATCCCCAAACCTAAGGCTTTTGTCTGAAGTGCTTTTTTTGTCGTCCAGAAACATCAGTAACCAGCCACAGATCTATTGTTGTCAAAATGTAGCCTTCACCTGATAAAAACCCTGTCTGATGGCAACGTGTTGGATATTTGTTTTGAGCATTTTTCGTTCAAAGTCAGTTTCTTTCAATGACCTTACTTCTCTCTGAATGTGCATCACAGTAAAGTTAGCATGTTATTTCTGTTGAAATTAATCCAGTCATACTAGAAACTGAGACGATTATTTTCTTGGAAGGAAAGCAGTTGCCTTCATCAGGGTTCAGTGAATTGACTTGCCTTCTCCTAATATGTTTGCATTTTTATGTTAATCTTCTGTTTTTCACTTAAAAATGAGCTAATGTTCTCTTTCCGTTTATGTTTTATAGACTTACTCTTTGAACCTTGATAGAGGAGTCGAAAACACTTCTTTATAACAGTGCATCTCTTCTGTTATATTGTTGTCAATCAATTGCTTTGTTTTCACCTAGGTTGCAAGCCAAGAGACCTATGGTACATTGGGGGCTATTGTGAAAAGCAGAACAGGGAACCGAGAAGTTGGTTTTCTCACAAACCGGCATGTGGCTGTAGATTTGGATTATCCAAACCAGAAAATGTTTCACCCTTTGCCTCCTAACCTTGGGCCTGCTGTATATCTTGGTGCAGTAGAGAGAGCAACATCATTTATCACAGATGATCTTTGGTATGGAATATTTGC
Organism: Nepenthes alata; assembly: GCA_028571085.2. Classification (NCBI taxonomy): domain Eukaryota; kingdom Viridiplantae; phylum Streptophyta; class Magnoliopsida; order Caryophyllales; family Nepenthaceae; genus Nepenthes; species Nepenthes alata. Next base: position 8,064 of record JAOVVI020003044.1, on the reverse strand, counting down.
AGGAACCAATCCAGGTAATGGTTCCAAAAATATTGGATTAGTTAGATTCTTGAAACACTTAAGCAGTATTTTTGCACTTTATTTTCTGGCAGTAGTCCAAAAACTTCTGTTTATGTCTGCTGATGCATATTGCAAGTCCAAGTCATTTGAGAGAATATTTCATGTTAACATTCTATATGTACTCATGAGCAACTTAATCGTGATGTTGGACAAGCAACAATGATCAAGAAACCCTTTAACAGAAGTTCATTTTTGCTTGAATTTGGAGGGTTTAAGAGAGTTTTGCAGCTAAAACACCGGAGAGCTACCCCGCTACCCCACATTTCTTATGTTCTGGGGATTTGGTCTTAGATGTGGATTCAATTTTGGGGTAGACATTGAACACAAATTAGTATGCTCTGAACCTGTTATTATGGCTATGATTTCAAGTAGCAAACTGGAAAATCTACCAAGGGTCCTAAGGTGACATCCACTTAGAACAAGCTTGAAATTCTTGTGGACAGAACAAATTATCAATCACTGATTCTTTGCTAAATCATGCCAAAGTCTATCAAGATTTACCAACTCTTTGTAGAGGCATCAATAGTTCGAAGTCTTGTAGAACCCTCATTCCTCCTCCCCTGGATCCTTAGTTCCTTATTCTAGTATAACATGGACTTGTTTACAAAATAGAACCTTCTTTAGAATGGGATGCTACCTTGAACCCCGTGTTGGGCTTGACTTTTGCGCAAAAGAATTTGCTAGATGGAATATGGAGGCCCTTTTTTTAAAAAAAAAAAAATAAATAATCAAAATAAACACCTATGATAGTAAATTAGCACTCCTTAAGTAGTAAAAGTTAAAAAATAAAGTTTCTGGCCCAGCAAAAACCTATAGAAGACCATAACCTGTAAATAGCATTCCTTATCTAATCGTTCTCTTGTCTGCGCTGTTTAAATTCTTTTTGGCACTCGTTTCCTGCTTCCTTGAAGCGTTTTTGTGCAGCTTTGAGAGGGAATGGCAAAGCCTTACAGCTTATTTGGGCTTCCATAGTTTTGAGTACTTTGCTTCTGTTTTGAACTGGCTGAATTCACACTATTATTAATTTGATTTCGAGCTTTTAGAGGAATAAGATGAAAGAATATAGGCAAAGATATCAACTAGGAGGGAACAGCCTTATCTATACAAATTGATATCAAATCTAATGAATTACACTGTTGGTTCCCGCATAGCAAAGACATCCATTGACATTTTCCCAAAATTGCGTAGATCTTTTAATATGTATAATCTATTTCCGTAATTGCAAATGTGAAGCAAGTCTATATCTTACTGGTGAAACAGAATACTAGAAATTCAAGATGTTCACTCTTTGGGATCATTAGTACAGTAAGCCTTTTTTTATCTTTTCTTTTCTTTTTCCTGTTTGGGGCAGGGGGAGGGTTGGGAAAAGGGAATTTTGATGAATGATATTGATACTTACTGTATAAGTTAGAAAGTGCTTGCCCAAACTTTGGTCATTGATGCAGGAGTCTTATATACTTGGTTTATTTTGTATGGTTTAAATTTACCCTATCAATTTCTTTTACATGACAATTTGCATTGCTAACGCTCATTTATATTCTTTAAGCCTGTTTGAATTTCAATTTGGTGTAAATTTGAATTCAACTTAATCTGTCAAATTGGCATCTAACATGTGGATGTTAAAATTTGCTGATCATGGTTAACTCCAGTTTTTCCATTCTGCAAATTACCTCCTGAACCCCATGGATACCCATTAGCTTTTCCTGTCCCTGCAGAAACATTTGTTCGGGCTGATGGGGCTTTTATCCCTTTTGCTGAGGATTTTGACACTACCTATGTGACTACAACGGTCAAAGGTGCAGGCGAGATTGGTGATGTCAGTATCATCGATTTGCAATCTTCAGTTGGCAGTCTTGTCGGTAGGCAAGTGATAAAAGTTGGAAGAAGCTCTGGCTTGACTACTGGGACTATAATGGCTTATGCTTTGGAGTATAATGATGAAAAGGGTATTTGTTTCTTTACTGATTTTCTTGTGGTGGGTGAAAACCAACAGACCTTTGATCTTGAAGGTGATAGTGGAAGTCTTATACTCTTGACCGGGCAGAATGGAGAGAAGCCACGGCCAGCTGGGATTATATGGGGTGGAACAGCAAATCGTGGCAGGTTGAAGTTAAAAATTGGGCAACCTCCGGAGAACTGGACAAGTGGTGTTGATCTTGGTCGCCTTGTGGACCTTCTTGAACTTGATCTCATTACGACCCGTGACGGGCTTCAAGGTTTGTATTTCAACTCTTTATCTTTTACTCTTTAGTGAAGATGGGATCATGCCCCCCTGTTCAAAGTTCAAACTTTTGAAAGGTTGCCGATAGGAGTTTATTCAATCTGAATTCACAGAGAGAAGTCCGAAACCAGCAGAAAAAGAATCTATCCTGAAGATGACGTTACTTGACCCGTTTTAAAGATGTGTGAGAGTACAAAGTGTGCTCATCAAAATTTATGCATTATGATATAAACCCAGAAAAGGGATATGAAGCTGACACAACATGACTTGATTGCTGATATGCCTGAGTGCATTACTTGAATAGTTTGTTGTAGCATTTGAACTAATTCATAGGTATGAATGACCTTTTATAGGACTTGGTGCCCCTCAGACAAGCGATTTATTCACTTGTGCATTTCCTTTCCCCTGCTCTCATTTCACCATGCGTTTTGCACCCTGCATGATCTGTTCCTATATGCGGTGTCAATTGATTAAGGGATGTGATATTCAAGCACCCCCCTCCCCCCCCATAAAAAAAATGAAAAGAAAAAAGATGCTTAATAATTTTTTATCAGTCTAATTTATTGGGCAAATGCTGCCATGCTTCATGTATTTTTACTAGCCGCTGTGCAAGAGCAAAGAAATCTTTCAGCAGCAGGTGCCAATTCTACAGTGGGGGAGTCATCCCCACCTGCAAAAGATAAAACTGAAGAGAACTTCGAACCTCTTGGTTTGAACATCCAACAGAGGCCGTTAGAAGTTGAACCTGTTCAAGGAGCGATTGCGGCCTTCATGGACATAGAACTCAGGAATGGACATGAATCATCGACTCCAAAGATAGAGCACCAGTTCATCCCGAGTTGCAGTGAGTCTCCAATGCATGAAAATGTGCAGCACACTGACCCGGAATTCAGTAACCTGTTGGCATTGAGGAACTCTTGTGATGAAGAGATCTTGGTGTCGTTGCAATTAGGTGAGCCCGAACCAAAGAGGAGGAAGCAGTCTGATTCACATTTATGCAAGGATGATCCTTGTTAGAATCCTCTGTTTTTCACTGTGGGCATAGGAGTCCAGATCGTGGGATTCTTATGGCAAAAATGTAGTCCATGGTTGTTGCTATGTGCCAGTGACAATTTTCAGCCGTCAGCCTGGACTACGTACAGTTTAATAGACAAAATAAGATGTTTTGGTGCAAGTGTAATTTTCATTTTGTACGTTGTGGCGCAGGCCATATTGGAAATTCGTGGAATAAAATTGTACGTAAATTGTGAATTTGAGCAGTGGCCCAAACTTGTTGCTAAATACATCTTTTCCAATCGACTTATTTCTCATCGTATGTGATATGTGCTTACAAACAGCGTGAGCAGAGCAGGAAATGGAAGGGAAAATTGGGGAGGAGGAGATCTGACGAGGGGGAGTGGGACAGAGAGGGAGAGATAGAGATAGAAGAGAGCTTCAGACGAAGTAAAATGTATACTTCAATTCCCTGCATGTAACTTAAATATTAACTTAAATTTTCTCTCGGGTTTTTTCCTTGGCGGGTAATATATACTTCAAGGCACTTAGAATTTGTTTATATTGTTTTTACGAACTAATACCGTACATCAACTTTTGATAGTTTTTAACAAAATAACTCAGCCCTTGCATCGTGCCTCACGCCGAGGAAGAAAGGGATGATATTTAAATTTATTAAAATAATTTTTATATTTAGGTTTATATTAAAAAATTTAAAAAATTATTTTCATGATATTTATATCATAAAATACAATTCATACGCGTAGGAGTCGCCCCCGGGTGTATTATAAAAAGGGGAAAAAAATACCGTAAGTTAGCTTACGCTGCATAGTCCGGCCGGAAGGGGAGCGACGGAACGGCCGAGTAGCTGTGACCGTTGACGCTCTCTCCTCCTGCCCTTCTTAGACGATGTGCCGCGTCTTCAATTTCGCGTCCATGGCGCACCAGTGAAGCCTAGAATCCCTCAGTTCCAGGTCCACCAAATGGAAAAGCTTGAACCATCGAAGGCCAGAGCAGTTATCGAACTACTCGCAGAGTTCGACCTCTCACAGGCTTCACTCCCGCCGTCGTCTCACTCTCCTCCACCTTCTTTTTGCTCTCTCGCAATCTCCACACTCCCCGATTCTCAAACCCTAATTTACGTTGGCACTGATTCCGGAGCCCTTTTCTTGCTCTCTATCGACTCTAATTTCGATCTACCATCGCCATCGTCATTTTATAGTAATAAAGCCAGGCTTCTGAGATTTGTATCGGTTAGCAATGGAGCCATCCATTCGATCCACGTAGTTTCTCAAATTGGGAAGATTTTGGTTGTATCCGATGGTCATTTGTATCTAATCAATTCATTGTTGCTGCAACCAGTCAAAAAGCTAGGTCTTTTGAATGGGGTTTTGACTGTTGCGAGGAGGGTGTATAGCAGTGATTCTGAGAGTTCGCATTGGATTGGAGCTGGACGGATTTCGGAAAATTCTAGCGTGAGTAAGAGGCTATTGAAAAAAATAGGAGGCGGGATTAGATCAAATGGAGTGAAAATCAAAGACTTGGAACTGAACAGTAGTGAAGACAGTAATTGCATTTTCGCTGTTGCAACTGGGAAAAAAATCGTATTGATAGAGTTTATACTAGGTAACAGATTTGATAGGAGTGATGAGGATGTTGATGGGTCTTTTGTGGTTTTGAAAGAAATTCAGTGGGCTCTGGGCGTTAAGACCATGGTGTGGCTTGATGATGCGATAATTGTGGGTGGTGATAGTGGGTATTATTTAATTTCTTGCATTACGGGTCAGTGTGCTTTGATTTTTTCACTCCCTGACGTCTCCGGCCCTCCTCGTCTTAAATTACTACTTAAGAACTTTAAGGTGCTTTTGTTGGTTGATAATGTGGGAATTTTTGTGAATTCTCATGGGCAGCCTGTGAGTGGCAGCTTGATATTTCGCCGGGCTCCAGATTCAATTGGGGAACTGTCTTTGTATGTGGCGATTGTGAGGGATGGAAAGATAGAGCTATACCATAAGAAATCAGGGGCATGTGTCCAAGGGCTCTCTTTTGGAGGGACTGGAGTAGGTCGATGTGTCCTTGCCAATGAGGAAGTTAGTAGTGGAAGTTTTCTTGCTGTTGCAACACCGTCCAAGGTAATGTGCTTTCTTGAGACATTTTTGTTCTGTAACAATATGTTGTTAAATATTTCTCAAAAAATTACTTTACTTAAGGTGCAAGTAATGTTGTCTTAATGTTTTATTTGCTATTTCTAGCTTGTCAAATCCCTGGTATAAATACTAGTAAGTTGCTGTTGCAATTCTGCTCCATAAACATAGAACTCTCTTTTCCTGGTGTTCAAAGTATTTGTTTATACCAAGGGAAGCTTTGATCCCCCTAATGAACAAAAGGTTCAAAAAGAAAGATGTTGCCTTTTGTTGGATAAATCGTTCAAGATTAAGGGTTAAGTATATATTGTCTGAAAGGTTAGGTTTAAAAAAGGGTTGTTTAAGGCAAATACTTCATGTTTTAAGCCAATATATATATATATATGAAATGTGATGGGACGATAAAAGATCAGCAGGTCAATATGCAGTGATAAAAGATCAGCCTTTTAAACCTGGGAAACCATAAAACATCTGTATTTGGCTGTTCAGGAACTGTCACTCTCTGGTTCTATGAAATTTCTTTGCAGAAACGAGAAGTCTGGCTATACCCCCTGTTTCTGCACAATATACTAAGCCAGCTTAGTTGTAGTGATGAACTGAAGATGCATGAGTTGAGCAAAAATTCACATTTCCAAGGCTGTCTAAATTATGCCGAGACTGCAATGGCAGCTCAGATTGGTTCTAGTGAATTTCTTTGCAGATAAGTGAAGGATGACACATACTCCCTCTTTCTGCACAATCTATTAATCCAACTTGATTAAATGATAAACTAAAGATGCACTAGTTGAGCCAAAATATGTTGCTTCAGGCTCTTTGAATCATGGGTCTCAAAGGGGTCTGGAAACACAATAAGAACTCTTGAATGGAAATGTAAAAGTGTTGAGGTAGCAAGTGCAGCTCAGATTCATGGAAATTCTATATTATAATTGTGGGTCTAGGGTTTTGATTCTTTTGATATGGTTAATTTCACCACACATGTATATTGTTTATCCCAATTGATTCAGGAATTTTGGTATCTGTTGCACTCTAATGTCTTGCCAATTTTGGATGATGACACCTATAGCTAGGCAATGCCAGCAACAATATGTCATTGGTGTGTTGCATCGTTGTTGCCATTCGCCTGATCAATTAGATCTCTCAAAGAATCTGGCAACAATAGAAAATGACGCTAGTGTGTGGATTTGTTTTAGCTTTGGTACCAAGTTGTTTTTAGACTTGGTGTCTGATTTGTTCACCAATGTAGAAATCAGAACCAGTAAACAAGAAAAGAAGACAGAACGAAAGGGCATTGTAGTGAATAGAGAAAGATGAAAAAGCAATGGGAAAGTAGTCTGAACAGAGATGGTTGTGGTCATCCAGGTCTACACACCTTGTTTGAATATGTACTTTTACTTGGATAAGTACAATAAATAGTATATAAAATCAACACAAAATAACCTATGCCTCTTAATATCATCACATGCTGGATTGATTAGAGAAAATTGTTATAAAGTCCTACCAATATATAGGACAGATCCCTCTGTATTCCTTGTATCAAGAGGTGTCTTTGTACATTTAAATTTGGAGCCTCCAAGGAAAAGAATGCTCTTTGTGAATGCCAGTGATTACATGTTGCAAGTAAAATGAGGTTTGTCTGGGAATTTGGGACATTTGATTCTCATCTGCTTGAAATCACTCCATCTCTCTCTCGCTCTCTCTCCATATTTGATTGGAGGTAGGAGTTCTTCATACACGACTTCCGTTTTTGTTTTGAGAAGTAATATCATTTGTGATTGCATCCATGAAATCCACTTTTCAATATATCCCAATTTATATACTTCTTCTTACCGGCTTCTCAGGCATGGATCTCTATTTTATTAAGTCTGCATGAATAATCCATCACAGCTTGATGCAATGTTGTTAAAGGTGCATATAGGCTCGGGGCTCAAAGCCTGGCAATGGGTGCCTCAATATACATTGGTGAGGCTTATTTCAAGAGGCATGCATCTAGGTTTTAAGGCATGTGCCTTTTTTTAGGCTCAAGGAGTGTGCCTTGAGCGTCTTTTGTTCCCTTTAAATATAATTATTTGTTTTTAAATTATCTATTATATTTAATCATTACCTATAATACTAATTTGGTGTTTATGAAATTGGGATTGATGAAAGTAATGAGTGGCTGAAAAAAAGAAATGATGTGGACCATGACATGGATAATGGATTTACATTTGAGGATAATTTTTTGACAAAGAATTTTATATTTAAAATTATTGGAGTAAATGAGGTTACACATTATATTAAATTGAAATAATGTGAATCTTGAATGATGATTACCTCTTGGGCTACTCCATTGGAGTTTAAAAATAATGAAGATTAGAGAGCCATGTAAATATGAAGAAGTAAATTAAGCCTATAAATTAAAGAAGAACAAGACATGAACTTTTATTTGATGATGATAAATTTTAGTTTTTATTATGAATAATTTGATGATAATATTTCATGTTTGTTGATGAATTTATTATTCTTGTACGTTTGTGCTGAGTTATACTTATTAATTGCCATTTTTTATGTTGTTGGTTGAACTATGAGCGTATGATTATTGCCATATATATTTTTTTGGTGTTTTAGTTTCAACAACCAAAACTAATTGTAAGAACATTATAAATACAT